>JAMXBD010002244.1:0-220773 GCA_024138025.1 Combretum micranthum
TCTACCAAAAGAATTTCCCGAAGTCATAAAACAATATAAACAACACGTATGGAATAATTTATAAAAAAAAATTTATAATTAATATAATTCGTATTTATTATATATTAATATTTTATTAAAATTTATTATTAATATATTTTTCCAGAATTTTAAAAAAATGCAATGCATATTAAAAAATATATAAAAATTATATAATTAATATTACGAATTTATTACTATTAATATTTTACTTAAAATTTTTATTAATATATTTTCAGATTTGTAAATAATAAATACAACACGTATTGCAATAATTTTTTTAAAAAAATGTATAATTAATATTACAAATTTATTTATATTTTACTTAAAGTTGTATATTTAATATTTTTTTCAGAATTTATAAACAATAAATACAACAACGTATTGCAATAATTTTTTAAAAATTATATAATTAATATTACGAATTTATTAATATTGATATTTTACTTAAAATATTATATGTAAGTTTGTTATTCTAAACATTTGAAATAATAAAAATATTATGATATTATAATATATATTTATATTGATATAAATGTTATAAAATGAAAATCAGAATATACCTAAAATTTGAAAAAAAATACAAAAACTTTGTAAATATAGATGAAAATATTATACCTTATATTAAATTTGATTTTAATGCTGTTGAACTTGTAATAAGAAATGATAAAATCCTGCAAAAATAAATTCAAATAAATAATTATAAATAAAAATTAAATATAAAATTGAAATAAGTTAAATAAAAATGTAGGATGATTTACCATGAAGATGTTGCTAAGAATCGATACGAAGCAGGCAAATGGAGAGAAATGAGGAGAGAAATTTGAGCGAGCAGAAGAGAGAAGCAGGAGGGTATATATAGGGGTGACTGGGCTGATGAGGCGAAATTCGCCTCATATGTTGAAAATTGAGGGGAAATTGGCCTCATGAGTTGGACAGTGAGGCCAATTTCGCCTCATATGACCAAATGAGGGGAATTTCGCCTCATCATGAAAAATTCTAACTTTCCGCACCCGCTTTTTTCTCTGCGTTGTCCCGCTTAAAAATTTAAGTCTTTAACTAAAATTTTTATAATGTTTTAAATATTAATTATTAAAAATATTTATTTATTGATCAACTTATTTACTATTAGACAAGATTAAAAATTAATCTTATTTAATTGGGTGATGTACTTTTATTTATTAAAAAATTAATTATAAAAAAATTATATATAGATTAAATATTAATTATTAAAATTATATATTTATTAATCAATTTATTTACTAGTAGATAAGATTAAAAATAAATCATATTGAATTGGGTAATGTACATTTATTGATGAAAAATTTATATAGATTAAATATTTATTATAAAAATTACATATTTATTAATCAATTTATTTACTAGTAGATAAGATTAAAAATTAATCTTATTCAATTGTGTCATGTACTTATTTTATTAAAAATGAATTATAAAAATATTTATATAAATTAAATATTTAATATATTGAAATTATATATTTATTAATCAATTTATTTACTAATAGATAAGATTAAAAGTAAATCTTATTCAATTGAGTAATGTACTTATATTTATAAAAATTTAAATAAAAAATATTTATATAGATTAAATATTTATTATAAAAAATATATATTTATTAATCAATTTATTTATAGTAAATAAGAATTAAAGTCAATGTTATTCAATTGGGTAATGTACTTTTATTTATTAAAAGTTAATTATAAATAATATTTATATACATTAAATATTTATATAGATTAAATATTTCATATTAAAATTATATATTTATTAATCAATTTATTTACTAGTAGATAAGATTAAAAATTAATCTTATTCAATAGGGTGGTGTACTTTTATTTATTAAAAATTAAATACCAAAATTATTTATATAGATTAAATATTTAATAATAAAAAATATATATTTATTAATCCATATATTTAATAGTAGATAAGATTAAAGGTAAATCTTATTCAATTAGGTAATGTACTTTTATTCATTAAAAATTAATTACAAAAATATTTATATATATTAATTTTTGTTATATATAATATATATATATATATTAATCAATTTATTTACTAGTAGATAAGACTGGAGAGTTATAATTATAAAGAAATATTTTCATAGATTTAATAATAATTATAAAAATATTTATTTATTAATCAATTGATTTACTAGTACATGAGATTAAAAATTAATCTTATTCAGTTGGATAATATACTTTTATTTGTGAAGAAGTTATTACAAAAACATTTATTTAGATTAAATATTAATTATGAAAATATTTATTTAATAATCAATTGTTTTACTAGTAGATGAGATAGAAGAGTTATATTTAAATATGTCAATAATAAATTAATAAAATGAATTATTTAGGTTTATGGAGGATTTAAAAAAATGATGGTAACATGAAAATTTTTGTATTAATATATAGTTTTGTTCGACATTTTGCATATTGAGAAGATTTTTAATAATATTAAACATATAAAAGAACACTTGGACTTTCTACGAAAATATAAAATTAACATATATTAATTACAATACCGTCAATTATTTCATATGGAATGTGATAATTATATATTTATCGTATTCGTTATGAAATTGTTCGTACGAACATAAATTTTACAATTAAAATCTGTGATTTATATCTTATAGATTACTTGATATTTAATATGTAAATAAGATCTTGATAAAAGTATGATAGTAAGCTAGTTTGCTGAGGAAATTATCTACGTTGGTGTTGTTACTGAAATACCCCAAATGTTCACCTAGATTATAAATTGAGTTTAGATAGATTAAATGAATAAAATGAATTATAGGATATAATTGGACAAGTTGGCTTAATTTGATTAGCTAATAATAAGTTGGTTTTGAGATTTGAAATTCATATAATCTCTAAAAATTCTAAAATGTTTAGAGGATTCATTAACTCTTGATTTTTAACCTAAACACTAATTCCTAAATCTTACTAAAATTTGAGTTCATTTGTTTGAATAAAAAATTAGTTCTTAAACCCGAACTCAATTAAATATGTTTGTATCCAAATTAAATTCCTAAATTAAGTCCTTATTTTAAGATGTTAATTTATAACCTATCGTATTTTAAGATCTTCAATTCCCAAATTAAATCCCAGTTTCTCAGCCTCTTCGTATTTTGGCCATAATTTTTTCATCCGATCTCTGATTGAGGTGATTCAAGTTGCGTTGGAAAGATAAGAAAGAGATATACAACTTTCATGTATTGAGTTTTTGCAAATGCTAAAATTATCAGTGCTTAAATTTCATTTCTTTTCAACTGATACATTTTCCATGCAAAGTTAACAACTTGTTTTTGTTTGTTTTATGTGTTTTTTGCTTAAAGTGGATATTTTTTAGCTAAATGAGATGGATAAGTGATGTTTGATGTGTTATGTTGACTGGTTCATATAATTAAACATGAGTTCAGTACATTTATAGATTTAACAAATAATTAGATTAAATGTAAAAGTTAATTAAAAAATGAATTTAGTTAACAAACCGAGGTTCAACTTGATTAAATAGACTTCAATGAGTTAAAATGAATTAG
The DNA here is from genome assembly GCA_024138025.1 of Combretum micranthum. Taxonomy (NCBI): domain Eukaryota; kingdom Viridiplantae; phylum Streptophyta; class Magnoliopsida; order Myrtales; family Combretaceae; genus Combretum; species Combretum micranthum. The sequence continues at coordinate 3,584 of JAMXBD010002244.1, forward strand.
ATTGAGTTAGTTTAACCATCTTTGACTTAGATTTTGAATTAAATGATTAAGGTTAAGTTAACCATCTTTGACTTAGTTTAAGTTAAGGTGAGTTCAAGTTAACATAATCCTACATGTATAATGAATTGTAATGAATCTAAGTTCAACTTGACTAAATGAGCTTGAATTAGCTAAAAGTAATTAGCTTAGATGAATGAATTAGGATGATCTTTCAATTACATGAGCAATATATTGTTTCAAATGCTTATAGTTAACCATTCCTTCATTTTTCCAATCTGAAAACGTTAAATTGTAATGTATAGTTACGTAACCAAATAGACGAAATCATCCTCTACATAAAATATGCTTTATTGAAATTGGAATCTATGTAGAACATTTCAAAGAAAAGGCTATTATTATTACCATTGCCCTATTTAGTAATTTGTGTTTATTTTCTGTAATTTTTTGAAAATTTTGTTCCGTGTTAACACATTAAATAATAAATTTGTCCTTTCCAATTTATTTTATATATGTTCGATCATGGTGAATAGAAATATACTGCGGGTTGGTTGAATGCTTCTATAAATAAATTAGATGTGCATGGTACTCGTCGTAAGAAATTACAGTACTAAGGGACAAAATATGACGGTAATCATAATCAATAGCATGACATACAAGTGCGAAACAAGTAATGCAATAAAACGTGAACATCATGTCCGGAATAATAAAAAACGATGAGGAAAAAAAAACACGGTAGCAGCTACTGTCGCTGCTCCTGTCGAGTCGAGCACGACCAGATCCTCTCACGGATGTCCTCTGTGATACTGTATGGGGGGGAGTCGAAGCCGGTGTCGACTGAACAGCTGACGGCTGAGTCGGAGTATGTGGAGGCTGCTGAGAGGCAGGAGGATGTGAAGACGAAGGAGCCCCAGGAAAAGCGTACGATCCAAACGCGGACGGCTGTGACGCAAACTGCGCAAAACCGGGACCCCCTGCCCATGGGATGAACCCCTGAGGATGTGGTCCTCTCTGCTGTGCGGAGCTGCCTGGTGACTCATGTGCTGGATCGTGTGGAGGATGCGTGAACATGGATGGATGGCTCGGCATCCCATAAAACCCATGGTAAGGATACGGAGGAGGTGGGACTGGTGTGAATGGCGTAAAGCCAGGCTGACTAGGATCAGGGCCATAAGTGGAAGTCCCCATCTGTGGTGCTGCGTGATGGTATGGAGGGTACTGCCCGGAGGAAGATGTAGTAGTAGGGGACGGACGTAGTTCATCAGCAAATCAATCTTCTCTTGCATCTTCTCAATCTTGGCCTCCTGGCTGGTCCTATCATACTCAGAGTGGACCAAATTCTCCTCACGTGGCTGCTCATAGTAATCAACCCTATGTTGATCTATCGGCATGCCGTAACCGAAGCCACGTCGGTAGGCAGATCGGTGGCCCAAAACCTCCTCCATAATGACCTTATCCTCCTTAGGTCGCTGACCTGACGCAGCAGCAATATCATCCTCTGCTTTCTTTTTTCCACCATTCGTTCCTAGTTGAAACAACATGAGCACAAGGTGAATATAATCATACAAACAGATGGATATGAAGTACTATAAAAAAAATATAAGAATCGAAAATACTAACATAATTCTGCATGGAGACCTCCGACTCCCATCGATCTGTTAACTGCCCTTTCTGTCTCCTTAGGTGGGTATGTCGGTAGTTTTGTATCGGCGTGAGATCCTGTAATACATTATTAAAAAAAGTCAGTACAAGAACATAGCATATAAACCCACATTCATTGTAATTGGAATACCTACATTTGTGAGTGCATGCTGGAGCATGGACTTTGTACCACCTGTATGAACTGACAGTTGCTTCTTCCTGTTCTCCGCATTCACCGTGGATCGCAACTACACGTTTCGAGAAGAAGTGAACAAGTGAACTATATCTTATGCATATGTAATTTACCACATGGAGAAGCGTACCTTATAATCTTGATCTGTCTCAAGGAAGTGGACGAATGCCCTCCATTCATCTAACCTGTGCTCGAAACCCGGTGGTGGCTTACTAGCAGCTGCATCGCCTCCACCTTTGGCTATGACATAACGTTTAAGCCTGTATCGAAGCTGACTATACGACTTGCTTGCAAGAAAGTCCAGTGCCACCCACCATTTATGAATTGTCCGCCAATTTTCGGGTAGTTCGAACTTGTTCTGCAAATTTAAAAAAAAAAGTGTTAAAGGAAGGTACAGGAGCCAAAAATTGGTTTTTCGTATATGTTTACATTTAAAATTAACTTACCATTACACGGCGGATGATGCCATGTCGATATGCCTCGGGAAATGCTGACCATGCCTTTCCTCGACCTCCAGGACAAACAACTTCGTCGACGCTCTGTGATGGAGTAAGAACTCCAACCTAACCATCCCCGGAGATGAGCATATGAGACCCATAAACCCATCAGGCATAGTGATAGTCGGTCTACGGCCTGTCCTCCTATACTCCTCCTCCGCCCGGTAACCTCTATACATACCCCGGCGCCTATCTGTCACCGTGATGTTTGCCTCCTCATGCTGAGCCGCCACAGCGGCCTCCTCCTGCTCCACTGCTGCGGCCTGTGGGTCATCTGGGTTAACCTGAGCAGGCATATCATCCGGGAGGTCGTACAACACCTCTTCCCCGATCCCCACTCATTTACCCATCCCGGCTGTGGCTCAGCCGCCTGACCCGACTGGTCATCGGGATGTCGGACCTGCCGATCAGTAAGTAAGGCAGTAAACGATCCTCCTGTATAACAAAATAAGAAAAAAACGCATGAGTCCAAAATGGATATAATATTGCTATGACAGATAAAACATTTACAAATGAAGCTTGAAATCCCACCAGTGTACTGCTCCGGATGTGCCTCAGAGTCGTCCAAAAGCTGATCCATGAAATCGGAGCTACTCATCCTGCAAGTTAAAAAATAACACCGGTTACTTAAACATTTCGTGGAGATCATTACGCAAACAAAGTACATGTGTGATAATAAATAAATAAACGTATCCGTACAATCTATTCGTCCAAATCGTAATCGCCTATGCTACTGCATCCCACACTCGGGTCGGGTAAGCGTGTAAGGTTTCCTAGATCAACAAATATGCGATTGATTGGAATTGTCCATGGCCTTTGCACTGTCTGTTGCATTGCCTCCTCTATTGGAGGTGGCTCAATCGATTCAACATCTTCTATACTCTCAGTTTGGAAGAGAGCACGTGTGAACATATGACGGTGTACAACTTTCTGACAATCTTCCAATTGCCATATCGCTTGCTTGGGTCCTTTAGGTAAAATACTTGTTGTGCTTGGTCGGCAAGGATGTACGGGTCGTTATCGTACCATGACCTTGCGGTGTTGATGGAGATGAGGTCTCCGTCGATAATTTCCGGTTTATCCTTCTCCGTATCAAACCACCTGCATTTGAATAAAAACACTTTCTTCGACCCCACATAATTTAGTTGTATAACTTCGGTGAGAACGCCGTAAAATGTAAGTTGTTGCCCTCCATGCACCGATGACATATACACCGCTATTCTGTGATCTTAAGCCAACCTCCTTGGCTTCTGTGTTGTATCGGATACCATTCACGATACAAGCATTGAAGCTATATCGATGAATTTCAGGGCCCCAAGCTAACGCTTCAAGATCTTCTGGCATCTGATGTCCATGGACAGCCGTTTGCTCCATAATCTACATACCATGTCAACAATTAAAGTTACATGTGAAGATATCGATGAATTAATGGAATTGAAGGCTTCAACAAGTTTTAACCTTATTTCTAAACCACTCGGCAAAATGTTTACATACTATTCCTCCCACATTGCATGCTCCACGTGCAGTTAGTTCGTTCTCGAACTCCCTGTAAGATATTTCATTAGAAGTGGATCTTCAATCTTGGTGAACATTCTTGTTATCAGGTCATAAATGAATGAAAAGACATGATATACCTTATAAAGGGTTGCACTCCTCGCAATTATTCAACACTGTCCAATGCATCCTGTTGAGTTCTACATCCGAGCCTGTTATAGTGCATGCACCTATTGAACGTATGGGCTGTGTGAATACTCGAAACGATGATGATGGACATTCATCCAGCGGTTCGTCCCACTGTCGGTGGGGTCTATTTATTCTTGAGTCCATGTTATCAAAATATAGTGAGCAAAATTGAGTGCTCTCCCGCACAACATACGACTCGGTAATTGAACCTTCCGGTCTTGCCCTATTCCGCAAATCTGCTTTTAGAACTCCCATGTACCTCTCAACAGGATACATCCACCGGTACTGGACCGGACCACATATGCGTGCTTCATTGGAAGGTGGACGGCTAAATGTATCATAATATCAAAAAAAGCAGGAGGAAATATCATCTCTAACTTGCAAAGAGTTAGGATTATTGTTTTTTCCAAAGACTCCAATAGATTTACACGGAGTTCTTTAGCAGTCAATTCCCTGAAAAAACGACATACATCACATACAACATCGTAAATGCGATTATCCAAGACCCCACGAATGACAACGGGAGAATACGTTGCAGCAAGACATGACAATCGTGACTCTTAAGACCTCTCAAACTAACTTCATCAGCGCCTAAGCAAGATGATATATTTGAAGCATATCCATTAGGCATCTTCACATCCCTGATTGAATTACATACCTCTCTCATTTGCCTAGTCGATAGTGTATATGCAGCTGGTGGTTTGAAAATGCGTCCACCACGTTGCTGCAGGTGTAGCTCGGAACGAATACCCATTTCTTGGAGTGTGAGTCTCGCCTTCTCTGTGTCTTTTGACTTGCCCTTAAGACCAAAAATAGTTCCCACTAGGTTATCGCATATATTCTTTTCGATATGCATCACGTCAAGATTATGTCGTATGTGCAATTCACTCCAATATGGCAATCGGAATAGCAAACTCTTCTTACACCAATTTGTCCCGTCTTCATTCCTCCGACGGCATAGGCGCTCTTGCAATTTTCCCAAAATGACATGCTCGTATCGACTCAATTGATCGATGATGTCTGAACCAGAGAAATCCCTTGGTCGTGCCCGTGTTTCCGTGGTGCCGTCAAAACTTACCCTGTCATGGCGCCACCTATGTCTCAAAGGCAAGAACCGTCTATGGCCCATATAGTGGAACTTACTATTTGAATGGCCACTTGTGCAGTCGACGTTACATATTGGACATGCTTTATAACCCTTCGTCGTCCAGCCTGAAATGTCACCGTATGCCGGGAAATCGTTAATAGTCCATAATAATGCAGCATGCAGTCGAAATACCCGTCCTTCGACCACATCTAGTGTTTTGACCCCACTTGTCCAAAGTTCTTGTAGCTCATCTATCAATGGTTGTAAGTACACATCAATATCTTTACCTGGTGATTTCGGCCCCGGTATTAAAAGAGACATCATCATATATGGCTCCTTCATACATCTCCATGGTGGAACATTGTATACAAACATAATAACTGGCCACACACTGTATGTCGTGCTCATGTTTGCATATGGATTAAACCCATCAGTGGCAAGTCCTAATCGTACACTTCGGGGGTCCGATGCGAACAAAGGATATTTGTTATCCAATCCCTTCCACTGTTCGGAATCCACCGGATGCCTCAACACACCATCTACGGATATATACTTTTCCTTGTGCCATCTCATCTCTGGAGCCGTCTTCCGGCACATAAATAGCCTTTGTAATCTTGGAACTAATGGGAAATGTCGCAACACCTTAACCGGTACTGTTTTTTGTTTTCTTGTATGAAGCTTCCATCTTCCTTCCCCACACACTGGGCATGTATCAAGATTTTTGAATTCTTTTCGAAACAAAACACAATCATTTTTACAAGCATGAATCATGTTTGCATCCATGCCTAACTGCTTCAAAAACTTCCGTGCTTCGTAATATGATGTAGGTAACAAATTGTCGGCAGGTAACAAACTTTTTATTAAGTCAAGCCAATTGTTAAATGACTTCACAGACTGCTTACCATCAATCTTTAGATTTATCATTTGCACTACTGCTGATAATAATGAAAACTTTGTACATCCCGGATACACTGGACTCTTTGCTTTTTCAAACATTCCAGTCCACCCATCTCCATTAAACCCACTACTTTCATCTTCGCTGTCAGTATCATCGCCATCGCCATCGCCATCGCCATCACTTATATTAACAGCAATATCTTCCAAAAGTTTTTGATCTGCCTCATCTTCAAAGTGCGTGTCTTCAAGTAGATTGCTCCCTTCATCCATAACAACATTATCATGTACTTCGTATTCATCTACATCCTCACCATGATAAATCCAAGGGGAGTAGGTCCAAGCCATTCCCCTTCTGAGGAGGTGATACTCAATAATCTGAATAGATTGCCATGAACCATTGAGGCAATCTCTACAAGGGCATCTAATCAGTCCATCTGCCCGCTTATGGTTTACAGCAGCTTCTAAAAACTCTCTAACCCCATTTCTATATTGCGTTGTTGTCAAATCACGTGTCATATGCCAACTTCGTTCAGACATCCTAAATTGACACTTAATTAATTACCACATTTAAGTCACATCGGATAACTCTCCTATAACTATGCAAGCATCTAATATTGAAACACCATATGTTTAATTTACTTATTATTTAACCCTATATGTGTCATGCAATTACAGATAATATGTATAGTTTTATTGAATCTCTAAGAAGAAATACATTACTACAAATTTAACATAAATTAATTCATAAACATATAAATAGGAGCATTTACTACTGTACACATACATACATTTATGAAGTTAAACATATTACACATGTATTAAACATTAATATATAATTGTTATATTGTAACTATATATGATTTTTGTTCACATACAATTAATAGTATTTAAATAATTGTATTTACACTATGTATCATAAAAGAAAACACAATACACATATATTAGACAATTATATGCCATCACTAGATCGTAAATACATATAATATTTTTACCTTACTTATAATAAATATATAAGTATACATATAATATACAGGAAATACTACATATATAAGTAGTATTATTTCAATACTTACACTTATTTTATGTCTTATTAATCTAAACATATAAAACAAGCTTCGAATAATATATAAATACTTGATCCTAAGTATATACATAGTTTTTTCAATTCTAACAATAAATACATAACTATATATTGAACATTCATTAATCAATATACATGAAAATATTAACATCTCAGTATTTATATTTAATCTATGTGACATGATATTAAACATAATAAACATAGATTGAATAATAACATGTAATCACATATCCTAAAAATCTATAATTTTTTCAACTACACACTAATAGACATAACTATAAATTAAATACATATTACTACATAAATATATTACTACTACTATTTAAATAAATGAATTAAAAATTTCATAACAAATTGAACTAACCTTGTAGTAATTGTAGTACAATAAATATCCGATCAAATCACCCAAATTATCAGATACCTGCATTAAAAATTAAAATATCAATAAAAAATATAAACTTACCGTATAATTAAATTTACTAAATTCAAAATAAGTTTTTTTTATTTTTTTTTTTTTCTGATGTGTGCGTGTGAATATAAATGTATGGAAGTGTGTGTGCGTGCAATTGAGAGTGAGAAAGGATTTGTGTGTGTGTTGAAGTTACGTGCGAAAGTGAGAATGTGTGTGCGGAGTGTATGTGCGTGAGTTGGTGTGTGCGTGAGTATGTTGTGTGCGCGCAAGACGTGCGTGAGTCTGTGTGTGTGTGCGTGAGAGGGAGCGGTAGGTGTGTGTGTGTGTGTGTGTGTGAATGTGAGACGGTGCAAGTGAAGAGAGGGAGTGCAGGGTATATATAGGGGGATTATGAGGGGAATTTCGCCTCATAAAACTGAGGCGAATTTCGCCTCATCCTAGTCAGCATTTGAGGCGAAATTGGCCGTTGACTAGGCTAGTGAGGCGAATTTCGCCTCATCATCCTAGTCAGCGGCCAATTTCGCCTCATATGCTCACTAGGATGAGGCGAAATTCGCCTCAGTTTCCAAGATGAGGCGAATTTCACCTTAGATATTTTAAGAGGTGAATTTTGCCTCTTACTTTTCGCCTCCTATTCCAACTTTTCTACTAGTGTAGGTAGACACAAAAAGAGAGAGAGAGAGAGATTGTCAATATGAGCTCTTCTATCTCCTCTTCTTCTTCGTTTTCCTCTTCTTCTCTTAAATACAAAAGGTAAAAAGGAAAGAGAGAGAGCTCTTCGGAAACTTTTTTTCTCATGCGTAAGCACACAGCTCTAACCCTTTCGCACTTGCATATTTGTTTCCATCTTCTTAAAAACACGTTTATTGCCAGGTGGTTTGACATCGCGGTCGCAGATCAGGCCGCAACCCAAAGCCTCGGCCTCAATGGCGCCGCGGAACAGGCTGCGACCCACAACCACTCGATAGCTCTTCTTCCATGACAGCTCCTCGTAAACTTTTCACGCGAATCAGGCAAAGATTGGACTCAACGATTCCGAAGAGACATCAACGTTGCTTTGAATTCCAATCCTCCTTGCTTCGTTCATACCGCTGTAAGTTTTAATATTATATAATCTTATTAAGGTGAAAAGTAATTCATATAATCTTTAGCAATGGACATGGCAAAATGTAACTCTTTGTAAATACCCTTTTTCTGCCCATTAAGCTTTAATATATAACAAAAATAAATATTATATTAAACTCAAAATTTAGAATTCAATATATATATATTAGTAGACAGTGTAAAAAATTAATGTTATAGTGCTTAAAATAAATATGAGCCTTTTCACTAAAAAAGACAGGTTATATTCTCAATCGAAATTTCTGCATTATTCATTTACATAAATACTCGCTAAATCTTAAAGCTTTATTGGTATATCAACTCTGGGTCTTTAACATTTTTTATTAAATATAAAAATAAATTAAAAACACATTAAAATTAATAATAACAATTATTTATATATATGTAATGGCCAGAATGGCCATTTTTTAATTTTACTATTGTCATAACGCTGCAAGCTTTGCAACACAACAAAGGGAAAAATAAATAAACAAATAGACATAAAGTGTTATTTGACAAGAGTAGGAAAAAGTAAAATAAAAAAAGTGCAGTAACGTTGCTTTGCAGAGTACCGAAGCCTAGGGAAGAAATATTTATTATCAATAAGTAATGCTAGTCGGCAATCATTCGCATAGGTATCCTTGCTAAATACTTCCAATAAAGGTAGTATATCTTTCTACCAGGTAAGTATTTTGCAAATGTGCACCTTGATCAATAAATCCTTTTCTATATTTTAGTTTCCTTTTTCTTTAATTCCTAAAATTTTTTAAAAACATGCCTTCTAAAGAACAACAAACATTAAATGAAAGCAAAATAATTTTATAGTAGCTTAAGTGCAGAAAAAAAGAAAAAATAATAATATTTTAATAAAAATTTATTTAAATGCCATCCCAAAAAATAGAATCTCAATTTTAAACAATTTAATCTTGTCTCTTGAAGAAATGAATTCATAAATGATCAAACTCGTCTCTTCAAAAGGCAAGTTTCTAGAAACTCACTCCATGTGCAAATAAGCTTATAATCAAGCTCAGCTGCTTGTGAGCTTGATTCGCTTCAAGCTTAACTCAGCTCGAGCTCAATTAGTAAATGAGTCGAGCTTAAGCTTTGATTTAGGCTCGCAAACCGGCTTGTAAATAGGCTTGTTTATGATCGTGAAGAATCTCATTAATAAATTTGTAAATTTTATATTTATGATATTATTATATAATTATATTATTAACACAAAAAAAAAATAATTTCAACTTAATATTTCTTTATAAATTTGTACGAAACATATATATCAATTTTAGATTAAAAAAATTGGAAAATGGACTATCTAAAGGAGTTGAGCTTAAGCTAAAATTTCAAGCTTAATAAAAAGTTTTGCTTGACTCAAGCTTGATTCTTAAATGAACTAAACTTGAGCCTAAATTTTTTGACTCGATAAAAAAAGTTGTTTCAAGTTCAAGCTAAATAAATTTTAGACGAGCCAAACCCAAGCTTTCAAAAGCTCTACTTGACTGGACTCGACTCAACTTGTTTGCAATCTTATCTGCAGGTACATAATGACTTGCCTCTCGGATGCCAATTGCCTACACGAGGTTGTCCCTCCAACATCGGGGATCATTGCTCCCAATCCAATAAAGCTAGTGTGGACTTCGTTGGAGACTTCTATCTACAGAGGAAGAAGGGCCTTCTCTTACGAGTCTTCCATGACACTATAAGAAAACTGGGCTTTAGAGACAAAAATTCTGTCTCTAAACGTAAATTTCGATCGCAAAAACCATTGTCGCAGATTTTATTTGTAAAATTATAACTACATTTTCTAATTTCCGTTGTAAATTTTCTGTCTCTAAAGACTTGTTTTCTTGTAGTGTGATTTTTACTTGCTAAGTTACTATCCTTGGTATTGAAATCTTCCCCCTTTCACCTCCTTTCTCAAAGTCAAAGCTAAATTCAAAGTAGAGTTTTATGTGTGCAATTACATCTTCATCTTCATCGGTCATCATGAGGGAGATCAAAACCTCATCTTCGTCGATCATCATGAGGGGGATCAAAACCTAATTCTCTATATGGGTTTTTATCTCTATCTTGTTTTCTCTACTATTCCCTTGACACTATTAAAATCACGATTAAGGAGTTTACATTTTGAAGTTGAACGAAGGTAGATTTAGGGTGATCTATGGTTGTGAGTGGGAAAGATTTGAGCTTTTTAGAATCAAATTGGAGGTGGGATAGCAAACCTTAAGTTGTATTTTGAAGTGAAAAGTTTAATTGAGTTACCGAAAATTGAGATTAATTTTTCCATGTGGCATTTTCATAATTATTTATTGAAATAACTTTTTTTTCCTGCTTTCACTTAAATGCTCTCTTTGTAAAATTTTATGGTGTACATATTTAACACCATTTTTTTAAATATATATATATATATATCTTATTAAAAGAAAATGTTTTCCATTAAAACGATTTTTTTTTCTAAAAATTCCATGTTTTCTTATAGTTGGTTATGTTTAAACAAATAAGGTTAGTGGGCGCCAAGAGATTATTTGATACAATTACTCCAACGATCAAGTTAGCAAGGTATATGAAAGTGTGTAACTAGATGTCTGTATAGTATTTATATAGGATTAGTCCAAAGTAGTTATAACTAGCAGAGTAACATCATGATGATCATGGAGGATTATGACAACTCTTGGAGTGAGTAGGTGATGAGTCACTAAGCCACATTCTAGGTTTCTTGGAAGTGGAAAGCACAAAGATCTATCATTGATTGAGCTAAGTGAATGATGACGAGTAGACTGAAGGTGTCCAAGCAAACCTAGCAACTTAAGGTATGCTCATTCTTGTGACTATAATCTTACATTCAAGATCTAAAGTGAAAACTAGTCCATATTCTAAACATGTTAGGTTGGTCATGAGGAGATCTTGGCAAAATTTGTTAAGGTTTCCTATCAATAAGAAAAATATTCTTTTATTAATAAAAACATTTTCCACTTAAAGGAGTTTTTGTCTAATAAATAAAAAATGAAAAATATATTATCAATAACTGTGAATATTAATAAAATGATACTGTAATATACAAATAAATAAATCATAATGAAGGGAAAAATGGTAATATAATGATTTATTAAAGAAGAGAGTTATTTGGCCAACCCTAATAAATGAAATATAATAATCATCTCTCACATTAATGATGAAAAAAATAGTAAATCTTCATTAATTTATGACGTGGGGTTACGTTTTCATTAATGATAGCCAACAATAGTAAATCTTCATTAATTTATGACGTAGGGTTGCGTTTTTCCTAAGCCATCTTTCTTTATAAATAGGCCTTAGACCCCATAAGTTTTCCCACATTTCTTCTCAGCCAAAATTGAAGTATGTGGGTCTAAACTCTCTCTTTTCAATTCCTTTCCTTTAGGTAGATTGTAAGGACCCATTCCTCTAAATCTCGAGACTTAGAGTACAAGTCCCCAACTACATATAACGTTTTCACATTATATGTAAGGTTGTCCTAAAAACTAACAGTTTATGAAAATTGTTTGATCAAAACCATTATAACTTCATAAAGAACTTTTATACAAAACAAGATTGCTAACAAAAGCAATCTATACATTACATTACATTAATAAACATTGTTTAGTGCCAATACAAGACACTACAAAATTTACATGTTTTCTTAAAACAAAAAGATCCTAAAGGATCTTAAGGTCTTTACAAAAATAGGCTTAACTAACAAGCCTTCTATACATAACTTTTCCCTTAGCAAAAATTCCTTCCAAAGGTCCAGGGTGTTCGAGTCCTATTCGTCCCACTCATCCAAAAATCTCTCGAAATCGGACCCATAGCCCAAATCATCATAAAATTCATCTCCAATACCTGCAAAGCAACAAAAGTGAGCCAAAGGCCCAGTACACAATAACCAATACAAAAACAATTCATCAAATTGATGTAATGCATCATTAGACAGGTGATTATCTTTATTACGTTTTCTTTCACAAATCAATAGGAGGGTATTCAAACCCCGGGTCACACTTCGGGAATTCAGGGATCCTGAGTACCAGCAGCTGCTTAGGGGGTTGATATAAGCAGCCTGAATACTTATATCTCCTATATCTATTTTATGAAGATAATAGCTTCATTTAGGGTTCAAAAGCCGTTGCCCGACTCTACTTAAACTCAATCCATAACATGAGCCTAGTTCATAAGTTTCCATAAACTTTGAACAAATCATGGTATTTTCCCCTAAGTTTAAGCAAACGTTACACAGATACTATTCCCCTATCGGCTACCACTTAACCAAAAAGAATCGCCATTGCATCATAGCGTACCATTGCATCATGGTAAAGTCATTGCATCATGACTTGGTTAAGCGCCTAACTAACATATCATTGCATCATGACAGGTTTGCTGCTCCTCGGACCAGATTAAACAGCATAATAAACATCTAAATCATTCAAATATTAAGTCAATTTAGGAATGCCTAGTCCTAGCAAACAACAAACAAGTTATTGCGTACCTAAACCTGTTAGTATTTTACTAGGATCTCTCGGTGAAGAACTAACCGAAGAATCCTTAACTGAAATAGAAATATCACAATAATCAATAAGTCAATAAATATAGATTTCACTTTCACAAATGTATACATATATATATGTATCACAATTAATCAAAGAATTTCAAATAATCGAATACGAAGTCATAAATAAGCATTTAATCATTCTATTATATCCTAAATCGCTTAACAAATACTTAATTGCTCAAATAACAAATTTCAGAAAATTTTAGAAAACGTTTTTAAAATTCAAAAGCACAGGGGATACGCCGGTAATCAACGCCGGCGGCTTTGAGCCGGTGTTCAATACTATGAAAAACAACACTGCTAACGCTGGCAGTGCTCAAGGGTACGCTGGCTGCCTTCATCCTACACCGGTGGCTTTGAGACGGTGTAGAATGAAAACCAAAATTTTTCAAAACGTCCAGAGAGATGCAAGCCGTCCACTTACCCAGATATGCTGGCAGCTTTAACACATACGCCGGTGGCTTTGATTCCCAGCAGCCAGCGTACAATATGAAAGAATGAACGCCGGCTGACTTTTCTAGCGAAAGCCGGCGGCGTTCGGTTGGCCTTAAGAAATTTGATTCTGCGGGCTTCCAACACTGCCTATAGGTCGACGGCGTAGAAACCCCAGATGCCGACGTACGTTTAAAAACAGGCCTATACAACATAATACAATCCCCTATTTTTCCACTTCGAAAATTCTATCCTATTACACTTTCAAACCTTCCTCAACTACATTTTCAACTTCATATACACACTCTTATCTACACTACTCAAACTTAGCAACTCAAAACATGAAATCAACACATTTAAACACTTCCAATTCCACTTCCATCCATTCTCAACTTTCCTACACAATTCATCTTCATATCCTCTAACACTTCATATCACTCCTACAGTACATGCACAAACTCACACACTCACAAACACATTCCTAGTCATCTCAATGCATGAACAAACAATTTAGATAACATTTAACTCATTCTAATCAAAGCTCATACAACCATCACAGAAAAAGAAAACAAAACAACAATCTAATTGAATTAACTCACATGTAAATGCCTTGCCTTGGAAAGAACTTTGATTTTAAAGCTTGCTATTGTTCTTGGTTTGGACTTGAAATTTGGATTGAAAGAAGAAGAAGAGAAAGAAAGAAAAAGTAAAATTCGGATAAAACAATGGCTGCCCCTAAAAGTAGGTTAATTAAGCAAAATTTAGCTTTAAACATATTCCAAATTTGCCCTTTAAGGTATATATAAATTTAGGTTGCATTTGGAATGAATTTAAGTCTCATTTGGGGCTTATATAGGCTTAATTACTAACTTAACTACTAAGAACTTTATCAACTAACCTTAAGTAAACCAAAGTTGATTTTATAAATCTAACTTAACTTAATACCTTAATGTATAAAAGACACAATTAATAATTCTACTACACTCTCATTAATGCATATAAAACAAAATATTAATTTCACTACATATGCAAAATAATACATTTAGACTATTAGCAACACAACTATCATAATCACCATGCTCATGCAATTCAACAATTAAGATAAATAAATAAACACATGGAAATTAAATAACTTTGAACCTAGATCATTTCATTCTTCCCTTCTTCAAGAAGTTTCGTCCCCGAAACTTAACTCACCTTCTTACTCAAAAAGTTCAGGATATTTCTGTCTCATTATGCTCTCCACTTCCCAAACCGCTTCTCTTTCAGATTGGTTACTCCATTGGACTTTACCATCGGTATGACTTTATTCCTCAATTCTTTGTCCATTTTTCCCAAAATTCTAATCGGTTTTCCTCAGTAGTCAAATCTGGTAGTTTCTGGTTGATTTGTATCCAATATTGCGTCGGAATCAGATATGCATTTCTAAGCTGAGACACATGAAAAACGTTATGAACACCTGACAAACTTGGTGGTAGCGCCAATCTATAAGCTAATGGCCCGATTCGTTCCAAATTTCATATGGCCCAATGTATCTTGGATTCAATTTGCTCCTCACACCAAATCTAAAAACTCCTTTCGTCGGGGATATCTTGAGAAACACATGATCTCCAAGTTCAAACTCCAAAGGTCTTCTTCTCAAATCGGCATAACTTTTATATCGGTCTTGAGCAGCTTTCAATCTCTGTTTGATCATTTGAATCTTATCAACTGCTTGTTGTACCAAATCAGGTCCAATCAACACTCTCTCGCCCACTTCATCCCAATGTAAAGGAGATCTACATTTTCTCCCATATAACGCTTCATACGGAGCCATCTGAATCGATGCCTGATAACTATTATTGTAAGCAAATTCAACCAGTGGTAAGTGTTCATCCCAATTCCTTCCAAAATCTAATGCACAAGCTCTAAGCATATCTTCAAGAATTTGAATCGTCCTTTCTGATTGCCCGTCAGTTTGTGGATGAAAAGCTGTACTAAATTGTAACTTTGTCCAAGAGCTTCATGAAGACTTTTCCAGAATCGACTGACAAATCTAGTATCTCTATCTGAAGTGATGGTCATTGGTATACCATGTAATCTCACTATCTCTCGAATGTAAATCTGAGCCAATCTTTCAAGTGAATACCCGACTCTCAGTGGAATGAAATGTGATGATTTCGTGAGTCGATCCACGATGATCCAAATCATTTCATTCTTGGCTACTGTCTTTGGTAAAGCCGTCACAAAATCCATAGTTATCTCATCCCATTTCCATTCCGGAATTCTCAATGGTTGCAATTCTCCTCCAGGTCGTTGATGCTCGATCTTCACTTGTTGACATACCAAACACTTAGAAACAAATCTTGCAATGTCCTTTTTCATTCCTTCCCACCAAAAATGTCGCTTCAAATCTCGATACATCTTTGTGTTTCCAGGATGGATTGAATATGAGGAGGAATGCTTCCTTCATAATTTGGTGTCTCAAGTCATAGATCTCGGGTACATAAATTCTATCCTTGAACCTGATAATACCTTTATCATCAATCTCATCTCTTTTCTCCTCTTTTTACCTATCTCACTTTTCAATTTCTGGCTTCCAGGTTCTTCAAGTTGTCCTTGCTTGATTTGATCCAGAATCGTCGGTTGCAATGATAAACTCGCTAGCATAATGTCAACATTTTCCATAGCTATCTCAATATTCATCCTTTGAAGATCTTCTTGTAATTCCCGTTGAGTAGTAACCAGAGATTCCACATTCTTGGTTTCTTTCTACTGAGCGCATCTGCTACCACATTGGCTTTTCCCGGGTGATACAAAATTTCAACATTGTAATCTTTGATTAACTCCAACCACCTTCGTTGTCGCATGTTCAATTCCTTTTGAGTGAAAATGTATTTCAAACTCTTGTGATCCGTGAATATCTTACACTTTTCACCAAATAAATATGTCTCCAAAGCTTCAATGCTAATACCACCGCGGCTAGCTCGAGATCATGAATTGGGTAATTCCTCATGGGGTTTCAATTGTCTTGAGGCATAAGCTATGACTCGATTATCTTGCATCAAAACACATCCGAGTCCTTGAAGTGAAGCATCACTATAAATCACGAACTCTTCTCCGCTAACTGGTAATGCCAAAATCGGTGCAGAAACCAATCGTTCTTTCAGCTCAAGAAAACTGATTACAATCTTCATCATCAAACTTCACATATTTTCTCGTCAACTTAGTTAATGGTGAAGCGATTTTGGAAAAACCTTGTACAAATCTTCTATAATAGCTTGCCAAACCCAGAAAACTTCGTACTTCAGTGACACTTGTGGTGGTGGCCAGTCCAATACCGCTCTAATCTTTTCCGGATCAACAGATATTCCTTCTTTTGTAATGATATGTCCCAAGAATGCAACTTCTCTCAACCAAAACTTGCACTTGCTAAATTTAGCATAAAGCTTCCTCTCTCTCAATCTTTGTAAAACAAGTCTCAAATGTTTCTCATGTTCTTCCACATTCTTTGAATACACCAATATATCATCAATGAAGACTATTACAAATTGATCCAGATAATCCTTAAATACCCTATTCATCAAATCCATAAAAGCAGCAGGGGCATTTGTTAAACCGAAAGGCATAACCATAAACTCAAAATGTCCATATCTTGTTCTGAAAGCAGTCTTGGATATATCTTGTTGCTTAATCTTGAGTTGATGGTATCCGGATCTCAAATCTATCTTGGAAAATAATGCAGCATCTCTCAGTTGATCAAATAAATCATCAATTCGAGGAAGTGGATACTTGTTCTTGATTGTCACTTGATTTAATTCTCTATAGTCTATACACATTCTTAGACTTCCATCTTTCTTCTTAACAAATAATACCGGAGCACCCCAAGGAGAAATACTTGGACGAATAAACCCTAGGTGTTGTAATTCCTCCAACTGCTTCAATTCTTTCAACTCGGCCGGAGCCATACGGTATGGAGCTTTAGAAATAGGTGTAGTCCCTGGTATCAAATCAATCCCAAAATCAATCTCCCTATCCGGTGGCAAACCGGGTAATTCATCAGGAAAAACATCAATAAATTCCCTTACTACTGGCACCATATCAACTCGGAGTTCTTCACTACCCATTGTAGTTCTCATATCCTTCTCCCACAATTCCATAGAATACATACTCCTCGGTCTCCTTCTTTCCAACACATGAAGCAGTCTTCTACCTTCCAACTCAAAACTTACTTCCGCTTTATTACAATCTATCATAGCTTTGTAAAGATTTAACCAATTCATTCCAAGAATAACATCAAAATCGATTAAAGGCAAACTAACATATCTATTGGCATGCTTTCATCAGAAATCACAACATCAACATTCCTACATACACATGGCTCTTTGGATTGCACACCAAAAGGAGTATTTACACTCATCACTCTATCATACAACACTTCAGAAGACAAACCACTCATTCACAAAGCTTTCAGCAATACATGCATGAGTAGCACCAGTGTCAATTAAAGTATATGCAGGATGATTTGCAATCTGTATTATACCTGCCAGTGTATCAACCGAAGGAGCTTTCTCACATTGTTGTAAAGCAAATACTCTAGCAGCTGTCATTCCCTTTCCAAAGTTCGGTCCTTCATTCCTAGGCTTTTCTTTACAATTTGCCACATGATGACCTCTTTGTTGACAATGAGCACAAAGATGGGCTTCAATTTAGGATCAGGACACTCAGAAGCTTTATGACCTACTTTCCCACATGCAAAGCAAGCTCCAGGAGTCCATTTACATTGAAATGATTCATGAGGCCCAAAACATATAGGGCATCGCCTATCAAATGGAATGGATGGCATAGAAGTCTTCACCATTTGTCCCGAACTTGGTTTCTTACCCATATGGTCGCTTGCCTTTGTTAACATTACCAAACCTTGAATAAGGAGTGTATGATGTCACCGATCTCTTGCCCATAAATGTAGCACGTCTATCCCTCTGAGCTTTATTTTCATTATTAATTTGTTCCACTAACTTTGCCTTGATTACTGTTTCAGACAGTGTTGACAATTGAAACTTCTTGACCTCACTCTTAATCTCCATGTTCAAGCCATCTTGAAACTTTTGAACCTTCATGCTCTCATCATTGTAACTTGTACCGCAAATCTAAGCAATCTGCAATATTCTGCATGATATTCTTCAACAGTTTTATTTCCTTGCCTTAGACTTAACCAACTCGATATCATTTGTTCCGCACTGTGGATGGAATGTATTGCAAGAAAAAGGCTTCCTTAAATCTGTTCCATGGTATCGGTCTTACATATCCTTCACTATTCAATCTCCACCAATTATATGCATCTCCCTTCACATATATATAGCCAAATCAACTTTCCTATGCTCAGGTACTTCACAAGCTGCAAATGCTTTCTCGAGCTCCACTATCCAACCTTCCGTTCTAGTCGGATCCAAACAGTTCCATCAAAATCAGGTACCAGTCTGACAAAATCATGCAACTTGACTTGTTCATTCGGTCTCCCATTGGTGCTTGTTCTTCTCTCACAGTTGGTGGATGATATTGCTGCATAAATTGTTGTTGTTGTTGATACATCATTTGTTGGTACTGTTGAACTATTGCAAACATATCTCGAAACATAGTGAACACATTATTCGGATCTCCGGTAGGCATCTGAGGCATAGCTGGATATGCTGGCATTTGAGGAGGTTGTGGATTTGGTGCAGTAGAAGCCGAAGCCGGTGATGGAGACGAAGTAGAAGCTGGAATATAACCTTCACCTTCCGATGGCGGCCTGCCATATTGTGGCCCATAATTTCCATCCACTATGTTGCATGAGCATAAACAATGAACCTTACATAATTAGCCATTCCAAAACCTATCCACAGCAAACTAAATGTTAACACAAACACGTCAAACAGCAATCACTCACATTATAATTCAACAACATGAGTCACAACCGATATCTTTTACACCACTTCACCACTCAAAACCACTTCCCATCATTACTCCTACACCACTTTTAATCATTCGCATACACTACTCCTACACAAATTTACCGATCTACATCATTCACTCAAAACAAACAAACTCACGTATAATCACAATCCTTATCACTCATGTTCATGTAATCATCATAATCCTCAATTAAGCTATTGAAGCATTTCATCGAACACCTTATATGCATGAAAAAATTCTCCATGAAAACTCCCTAGATCAGCCAATTGCAATTCCGCAAATTTCACATATACACTATATATTACTCCTACAACACTTCATAACTCAAAATCATTCGCTAAAACATCCAGATCTGACAAAATTATACAACCACATACAAGTCCATTTTTCATGATTTTAACACAAAAATTATGAAAAAATTACACTACATTGATAAACGATGAACTTACCTGAGATTAGAGAGCTTAATCCGCGCAAAAATCGGCCTGAAATGGAGATTTGGTGGAGGAATGGAGGCTGAACGACGGAGGAGAGAATGAGAGGAAGAGAGGAAGAGAAAGTATAAAGGAGAAGAGAAGAAGATGGGGCTGGAAAGAAGAGTTCGGGGGGAATATATTAGGCCTAAAGGCGTCGTTTATAACGGTGCCAACCTGCTGAGTCCAAAGGCGCCGTTTATAACAGCGCCTTCCTCGTGATCCAGATGCTCCTCCCGACTCCAAAGGCATCGTTACGAACGGCGCCTTCCCTCCGCCCCAATGGCGCTGTCATAGACAGCGCCTCTACCATCCCCCACCCCCAAATATTTTTCCTCCCCCTCCCATTTCGGGACAAATCCGAAAGAAGGCACCCATTTTCGATAAAAAAACCTAACGTAACCGTTCACTGCTTTTTCATATAAGAAGCAGCAGCTTTTCTAGCAAGTCCATAAGGTGTTTCACAAATCAGAACCATAATGACTAGATGAAAAAAAAAGAAAAGAAAAGAAAAGAAAAAAAAGATAATATAGAAAAAGTTAGTATGGAGGTCGATTCTTTAGTGAAAACGTGGTGCCGGTGGTGGAAGACCATATCAGCATAACATTTCTTGATGCGCTTCCAACCAAGTGACAAATCCCCGCACATGTGACCGCAGCACAATAAACACTCGTCATGACCAGCCATAGAAGGCATGCTCATGAATTGGAGCAGGAAGTGTAGCTTGAACCCCCCAAGAAGCAGATGGAGACCATCGAACTCGAGATGAGAACCCGAGCGAGCTCCACGTTGAATCGCGTGATTTCCAGCTCGAAGCAAAAAGCCACCGCTAAAACCGATGACCACTCTTTGACAGCATCCAATAAATTGCAGATTTGGAGAATGCTGAGACCAAGGAAATCAATATTAGCAATGCCTGGAATCTGGTTGTAATCGATTTCACGTTGGCCAGCAGAACCCCCATCGTCAATATCAATGTTCGTAGTTTCTTCCTTTTCTCAGCTTCTTTCCGATCTTGGCCTTGGTGTCTTCTTCCGGCGGAGGGTTTCCGTTTGGCATTGCAATTGATACGAGCAGATTAAAAGAGGGAGAGGAAAGTGTGAGTATGTAAGGAGTAGCGCAGAGTGGATGAGGTAGTGAAAATGTACATGAGGAAATATTCCCTGAGGTGTTGGCTTTATAGCGGAATCTATTTTCTGTGCCTGCCAACCGTATGGTACGGCCTGGGTACGAAGGCACAAAATGAGGTCTGTGTTTCTGTGCCGGCCAATCATATGGCACGGCCTGGGTACGAAGGCATGACATGAGGTTTGTATTTTTAGAGTTACGGTTAGGTGATCTCAAGAGGAAATAATCATAGCATTCTCAAGGAATTTGTTATTTATTTTGAATATTTACTTTAATCAGTATAGTCAATATGGTGAAACTAATAGAGAAGTTTATATAATATTTGTAGCATTTGGTTATGAGAAGGAAAAAAAAATTAGTTGGGTTATATGAAACTTTGTCTTGGATATATAAATTTGAAATGAACTGGAACAAGCAAAATTTGAAAGAAATTATTCATGTAAGGGATGGGGTTTTAACCCAATATGAAGAGAAGGAAGGAAATGTTTGTTTTATGATAAATATGAAATTACAAGACCAATCAATTATATGTCTGAGTAAAATTAAATTGATAACTCAATTCATATAGGAATTGAGGACTTTGTGAATATTGACATGTGTTTAATTTATCCACCTCATATATGATTTGAGGATTTTGTATATGTTAACACTTGTTTAATAAAAGTAAAAAAGATATCACTCTAAGTGGAAGCATAGGCCAGCGGCATTGTAGTCTAGTGGCATCATTCTAGACTTTTAAATGAGAGATATTGGTTCGATTCCTCCCTTCATAATGGCAAAAAAAAAAAAAAAAAACGAAAGTGTAGGATTGGCCCAATAGGAGAAGGAAAGGGTTAATATCAATTTGATGTATTTAAAATATAAAGTTACAATTATATACATCCAGAAATATGCGTTTATTAGTGTACAGATTGTACATTATAAGAATAGTTGATAATACATAAAATTAATCTTCGGTTTGAGCTTAAACATTATGTGACTATGTTTTTCTAAGGAATTTTCTTGATGATTATAGTTATTAATAGACAAATCGAGCATTAATGGAGGGATTGGATTTACCCCAACAAATTGAGAATAACAAAGCCCATAAAGATTAAAGCAAACATAACTGTCCTAGGGAGCACTAAAAATCCTCCATTTTAGATATCTTCTAAAGTTGCTCAAGAACCTAAATGGTAGAGGTAATTGAAGATTAAACATTATATCATCTGTAAACTAGAAATTAAGCAACCACATTGCAACTGTAATTTATCTCTACCAAAGAACCTTCAACTTACTTACCTAATGATAGATCCAAAAAAATTATTTATATATCATCTTCTTATATATATCCTACTAATATTTACAAACCGTCAAAAGCTATTTACACATTGTTATAGTATTAATATTCACATTTCAAAATTAATTAAAAGGAGACAAATTTTCTTTCTTGGTTAGTAACTTCAATATTCAATAACCACATGTAAAAGTTAGTAAAAGAAACTTTAACCAACCCTTAACTCACTATTGAATAAAATGAATACACAAACAAAACATATATCAAAGTATTCTTATATGAAATAAAACATAACGCATGCAACACTTATTAGCCCTTGCATATTTCATTGCCACCAGCACCAGCACCACCACCTAAAATTCAGTTAACTACCGGTCCAGCCCTGTTTCCTTCCTAACAATATGGATTCATTTGCCATCATTCTATCAAATTCCTCTCATTTCAACCGGATTATTCTTAACAATGTCTAAAAAGACAATTTAAATATTCAATTTTGAGGCAAATAAATATAGGAAAATATCTAAATAAAAAGCATAAAAGATGACAAAAGAGACAGAAAAAAAGGAGCACGCTTCAAACCATCTCACGTATAATCACATTCCTTATCACTCATGTTCATGTAAACATCATAATCTCAACTTAAGCTATTGAAGCATTTCATCGAACACCTTATATGCATGAAAAATTTTCCATGAAAACTCCCTAGATCAGCCAATGTAATTCCGCAAATTTCACATATACACTATATTACTCCTACAACACTTCATAACTCAGAATCATTCGCTAAAACATCCAGATCTGACAAAATTATACAACCACATACAAGTCCATTTTTCATGATTTTAACCCGAAATTGTGAAAAAATTACACTACATTGATAAATGATGAACTTACCTGAGATTGGAGAGCTTAATCCGCGCAAAAATCGGCCTGAAATGGAGATTTGGTGGAGGAATGGAAGCTGACCGGCGGAGGAGAGAATGAGGGGAAGAGAGGAAGAGAAAGTATAAAGGAGAAGAGAAGAAGATGGGGTTGGAAAGAAGAGTTCGGGGGGAATATATTAGGCCTAAAGGCGCCGTTTGTAACGGCGCCTACCTGCTGAGTCCAAAGCACTGTTTATAACAGCGCCTTCTTCGTGATCCAGACGCTCCTCTCGACTCCAAAGGCGTCGTTACGAACGGCGCTTTCCCCATGACAGCGCCTCTACCATCCCCCACCCCCGAATATTTTTCCTTCCCCTCCCATTTCGGTACAAATCCGAAAGAAGGCACCCATTTTTGGTAAAAAACCTAACGTAACCATTCACTGCTTTTTCATATAAGAAGCAACAGCTTTTCTGGCAAGTCCACAAGGTGTTTCACAAATCAGTAACCATAATGACTAGATGAAAAAAAAAAAGAAAAGAAAGAAAAGAAAAGAAAAGATAATATAGAAAAAGTTAGTATGGAGGTCGATTCTTTAGTGAAAACGTAGTGCCGGTGGTGGAAGACCATATCAGCATAACATTTCTTGATGCGCTTCCAACCAAGTGACGAATCCCCGCACATGTGACCGCAGCACAATAAACACTGGTCATGACCAGCCATAAGAAGGCATGCTCATGAATTGGAAGCAGGAAGTGTAGCTTGAACCCCCCAAGAAGCAGATGGAGACCATCGAACTCGAGATGAGAACCCGAGCGAGCTCCACGTTGAATCGCGTGATTTCCAGCTCGAAGCAAAAAGCCACCGCTAAAACCGATGACCACTCTTTGACAGCATCCAATAAATTGCAGATTTGGAGAATGTTGAGACCAAGGAAATCAATATTAGCAGTGCCTGGAATCTGGTTGTAATCGATTTTCATGTTGGCCAGCAGAATCCCCATCGTCAATATCAGTGTTCGTAGTTTCTTCCTTTTCTCAGCTTCTTTCCGAACCTTGGCCTTGGCGTCTTCTTCCGGTGGAGGGTTTCCGTTTGGCATTGCAATTGATACGAGCAGATTGAAAGAGGGAGAGGAAAGTGTGAGTATGTGAGGAGTAGTGCAGAGTGGATGAGGTGGTGAAAATGTACAGGAGGAAATATTCCCTGAGGTGTTGGCTTTATAGCGGAATCTGTTTTCTGTGCCTGCCAACCGTATGGTATGGCCTGGGTACGAAGGCACAAAATGAGGTTTGTATTTCTGTGCCGGCCAATCATATGGCATGGCCTGGGTACGAAGGCGTGACATGAGGTTTGTATTTTTAGAGTTACGGTTAGGTGATCTCAAGAGGAAATAATCATAGCATTCTCAAGGAATTTGTTATTTATTTTGAATATTTACTTTAATTAGTATAGTCAATATGGTGAAACTAATAGAGAAGTTTATACAATATTTGTAGCATTTGGTTATGAGAAGGAAAAAAAAAATTAGTTGGGTTATATGGAACTTTGTCTTGGATATATAAATTTGAAATGAACCATGAGGGACAGTTCTAGTTCCAATTCCTCATTTTCAAGATTTGAAATTAGCAGTTCTGGTTCGAATTCGATTCTGTTCTGGAACCATGCCTATGTCTAGGTTGGTGTCTTGATAATATGCTTGCTACACATTGACGTCATAGTGCTGTCACGTTAGTTTAATATTTAAATTTTAAAAAATTGCTAAGAATCCCCAAGTTTCTTGAGCTTAAAACGATCCACTTGTTTATATTCAGTAGCCATCATATAAATTCCTTGTGTTTGGCCAAATCTATTGGCATAGTTTAATTAATTTTACTATTTTACTAGCTTTTAGTTTTGTCTATTGTAGTTAGTTCTCATTCAAATAATCTTTCGGGAAGGGAGATCGACTCCTTCGTCACCTGAGCTGAGAAAATGAGTTTTTCCCAACGACTTTACTTAATTTCTAAGTCTACGAATTTAAGTCTCGGTAGATTTTCTGGTTACTTAGTTCTAACCTCAAAACGGCCATATCTAAGTTATTTTAATTCTGATTTTCGCATATGATTAATCTATTTCTACATACTTTTGATGATCTATCCATTTCTAGGGTTATTTCAAACATTTAAGGTCATTTAGATCTCAAAATCTAAAGGAGTCAAATTGCGCCTAGATTCATGTTTAAACCATTTTGACACTTTTTACAAGTTTTACCTTTAGTAGGCTTTCTAAGACAAGCTTATAATTTATCCCTATGTTCAAACACATTAGAAACTTAAAAGTAGTTCATAATACATGCTTGATCCTCGTGATGTTGCTTAAAAGGAATGGAAAAGCTTAGGCTCACAAAAACCAAACTTTGAAAATTTGTAGCGAACTTTTATTTCTTAGTACTTATATATAGATGATTTGGACTTCAAACATAGTGTCATACTTTATTTTGTCCCTTGTAAACCTTGTCTAAATTTTTATCGACAACTCATTTGGAAAAACATTGGTTTTCATATGTTTTTTAAGAGAAGAATTTCACGTTGTAAAAATTTCAAAATTTCACACTCATATCTCGGCATTTTTGAAAAAAATTTAGGAGATTGATTTTTGTTTTCAAATTCTCTTTTGTGCATAGGATTTCTTAGGCATTGAAAATAAGTTTAATAAAAATATTTTACACAACAAAGAATTGCCAATATACAAGGTTTTGGAATTTACATTAGCATTATAATAGCATCACTGTGAGCACTTATGTACATGAATACAAATTAAACTCATGGATATTTTACTAGTAAGGTGAACTCAAAATAAAAGATGACAAGTTTGAAAATATAAATATGAGCAAAATCAAAATAAAAACATGGGAATCTTAGCTTATGGTCAAGACTCTCTGGGACTTGAAATAATCCAGACACCATATAATATAAATGAAAACGTAATAAGATGGAAAACAAAATAAAAGTCTTAGATTTTTTGTTAAGGCTTCCCGAGACTTAAAATAATCCGATCTCCTTCGGACTTGAGTATGTACAAGTCCAAGACTATAAATTGGCTAGTCTTATCTAAATTGCATGAAATTAAAGAACATGAAATAATTAGTAGTTAGATTAGTGAGCATTATGCTTTAAAGATTATTTATATTTATACTTATATTTACATATACATAAAGGTTAGATTAGGAAACTTGAAACAATATGTAAATAAACATGATTATAACATGAATATAATATGAACATAACTTGAAACAAAGTATATTGTCTTGCATTTTTTTCATTCCTAGCATAATGCATCATAGGAATACTTTATGGAAACTACTCAACGACGCACATACATATTATATATCATAACATAAGAAGGTGGTTTAGTGTATTATCTAAAGGAGGAATTATGATGTGTGAGGAATAAAGAGGGGAGGAAGAGAAATTTAATGAGAGTTCAAAGTAAAAGAGAGGTTATGTAAGCGTGGGAAAAAATAAAGGAGGGAATTGGGTATTTATAGATAGAAAAGTTAGGAATTAACGTGTCAAAGAAAATAAAATTGAGGGGGAAGAGGGTATGGGACGAGGAAGACAACGAGAGAGAAAAGAGAAAAGGAAAAAAAAAGGTTATGAAAAGCAAGGTGTAAAGTAAGATAGATTATATGTCACGCCCCAAAGGGTATTCAAAACACGACAGTCACCACACTCGATATTTAAGCTTAAGTATGACAACCTTAGTTATCCCATAAGCTTACATATCGGGTGTAAGGTGTACTTGCACTACTTTTCGGATCACACTTTGAATCAAATAATCTTAAGAAGGCATACAATAGCATTAAGAATAGAAATCACAACAAGATAAATAAGTTAAGTCTTTACAAAAGTCAAGGGGGTATACCCCGCCAAAATAATAATGGAAGTCTATCCATTCCAATTCCATATTACAAACACTAGGGTTTATATTAAAGAGATTTACCTAGAAGTCCACGCCTCTAGCTAGGTCCCAACTTTTTCAAAAGCTCCTTCATCCAAAAGATAACCCTGTGAAAAATGTTCCCTCGAAACAATAAAAAATGAAAATACCACAACAAAACTATCGGGGTGTAAGCTAACAGGCTTAGTGAGATTCATTTCTAAATATTTAATACTCAACAACAGAATATAACAGACAAGTTATTAACAATCATATGAAATGCACAACCACGTGAGCATACAAGTATATGACTTTCCGGGAGCCATATGTGAATGGATTTACGCCCTCCATTCGGGGTTAGGATGGTCCATAAGACATGCAATCATAATTTCCAATTCTGAGTGGGGTGATCCATAAATCATGCAACCATAACCCCGATCTCTTTCTCTTAGTTATACAACCTCAGTTGTTTTATGATAGTAGTTTTATGTGCCTACTACACATCCATTAACTTAAGCGATCTCACATCCTTAATGTTAACATAGGCCCCTCGCCTTCCGCTGATATACTTTTGTCCCACCAAAGGTATATTAGCTAATGCAATGTGACTCACTACGTGATATGCATGTACAGTTTATTCATATAATCGTGGCATGTTAATTACGTGATTAAATGTGATCATAGAGAATTTCAAACAATTCAAGTCTATGCTAGCTCATACAATGATTATCCAACAAGTCTCGTCTCGATATACTTATTATTAATTCAACCACGATTAAACACAACTCATCATGATTTTATCTTTTCCTAATTCTAATGCCACTACAATTACAAGCATAGATATGAGTACAACTATTTAAGAAAGAACTCACTCGGCCATGTAGAAAAATCCACTAGTCGTAGTAGTCCTCGGGGGAGGAAATCCGTCCTCCAAATCACCTAAGTACAAGGAATACCCGAAATGAGTATTTTTATAAAGTTCTAATAACTTAACAATTCTAGCTACTAAGTTCGTCAATTTCCGCATAAGTTAAAGTCCTAGCTTCATTTGACCATATCTAACTCGTTTTAACTCGGAATTGAGTATATAATATACCGATTTCTATCTATTTCAAAGATTTATCTATTCTTAACATTATCATCAAATTTCGAAAATGTTTAGGTCACGAAACAGAGGGATCAGATCTGATCCGTAGGACTTTCCAATTCCCAAAAAAAAAAAATTGTGAATGTTTGTGATGTTCCTAGCATATAGATCAACTATACATGCAATATTGATGATTTCCTATCATGAATGGCATGATATGAACTTGATGCATGCATGCTCTTGACCTTATTTACTAAAAGGGAATTTAAGAAACATTTTATTTGTAAAACTTCCATGACTATTTACTTTCAAGAAAACTAGTTTCCTAACTTTGACTATTCCACTTGTTTCGGATCCATTTTCTTAAAAAAATCAAATTATCCTCGTTCAAATTGAGTCTTCACTATACCTATTACTTAAACCTTCATTTCTACATAAAAACTTGCATTTTACACTTTGTAAATGTGTTTTCAAATAGGATTTAAGCAAAAATCCGAATTTTTTGAAATTAAATTTTTGGATGATTCTTTCGGGAAAAAAAAAAAAAGCTTGTTTAATGCATTAAAACTTAAGGCCTTGCTATACCTATTCCTTAAGGACTTCATTTATTACACAAAACTTTCATTTTTATTTGAAAAATAAGTGTTTTCATGGCATTATTCCAAAATTATGAATTTTCTGAATTTAGTAGTAACTCAACATTTTCTATATTGTTTCTACCCTTTGGTTTATACATTAATCTCATCAAAACCATTTCAACTTATAAAAATCATTACTCAATAATATCTATTACCTTATCTTCATTTTTCACATAAAACTGAGTTTTAGAGTTGATTAAAGGGTTTTAAAAATAAGGCTTTGAAATATACGAATTTGTCTTTGAAAACCTTTCAAACAAAACTTTTCCTTGTAAGTTGCTTGTTTTATTTGCCTAAGAATCTACCAACTACACATATCTTATACACAAAATAAGCCTTTATGAGCATTAATGCATGAAACATAAATCATCCTAAGATCATAAATGTCACGCATGGTATAAGCAATCTAAAAGCTAGATTTACTACTTATGATTATGAAATGAAGTTTAAAAAAGCATGAAAATGGGTTTTTATGCTAGATCTCTACTTTACCCTACTTTTACATGCATAACCATGAAAATACTTCAACAAAAACTTAATCAAACACAAGATCTACTCTTATGATGGCTTGATATTCATGTAGTAGCATTTTCTTGTCCCAAGCATGTGCTTAACGAGGACTTAGAGTGAAAATGCTCATGAATATCTTGCCATTACAGGATTAAATGGTATAGAGGCTTAAGAATCATCACCTAAGGTTGGATTTTAGTGACGAAATGAAGAAGAATGAAGCTTGTTTTGTGTGTGTGTGTGAGGGGGATAGGGCTTACCAGGAAAAAAAATGAAGAGAGTTTAAGAGTTCTTGAAACAAATGAAATGAAATGAAGAGAGAGAAAAGAAAAAGATTATTATATTAAGTAATTAGGGTTTGTTTGTGTTTTAAAAAGAAATAAAAAAGCAAATTGGAATCAAGGAGGGGAGGGAGTTTGATTTTATTTGTTTTGTAATTTATGTAAATAAAAAGTATTAAATGTAATATTTGTTAAGAGATAAAAATTCTTGAAAAGAAAATATAATTGAGTGTTTGTAAGGATGTAAGACTAGGGTATAGGTTGTGTATGCAGTAGATTGTACTTGTGAATAGTAATAAATAGTAGACAAGACATTTACTTTACCGGTAGTAAAGAAAATGCGGGAAAAAAGGTTATAACTGTAATTTTTATAATCCGAGAAATTATATAAATATATTTTTGAAATCTTTATAAAATTTCGGTTCTAAAGAGTATTCCGAAATATTTTTCTGAATTTATAGTTCTGGGGCTCGCTTTTTCGTAATGGAGCTCGGAAGGCCCAAAATAGAAATTTTTTTGAAATCGAAATTTTTTATGGTTTGAAATATACTTTAAAACAATAATCCACATTAAATTATTCTATAGAGGTTCTTTTACATTGAAATCGAAAAAAAGCCGGATCTAGAGTTCCTAGGCTGCTCATACTAATCCTGTTTAGGGTTTTGGTATCCGATTTTTGAAGTTTACTCGGTTACTAAGAAAACCGGGGTTTACATTATATATGTATAAGAGTAGGTTATGTAGGTGTATAAATAGGCACGTAAGAGTGTAAGAAAAAGTAATTGATAAGAATAGTAATTTGAAAATAACAAATATTTACCATTAGAAGGTAAAATCCATGCATAAGTGCTACAACTGACGTTTTCATGACCCGACAAAATTTTATTTGATATTGTATGGATAAATTATTATTATTTTGTTATTAATTATTTGTCGAATTATTTTGCCTCAATTTATATATCGATGATCGGGCACACAAACTATTATCGAAAAGGGTTGGGACGATTAGGGTTTCGGATATAATTGACGTTATGGGGTAAAAATTCTAGACTCACCTAATTTTTTGGATTTCCACATTTTCCTACTTCATTTGACATTCTAGGGTTCTATAGTTATCTCTAATCTGATCTAAGGTTTATTTAGGGTTTAAGGCCGGTCCAGTTCGACTTTAGGGTTTCAGCTCTGATTTCGATTATAAGGTTTTATTACAAAGCTATCTTAAAATCTAAGTATCTTACAATATTTCTCATAATAACTTCAAGATATTTATCATTATCCCCAGTAGATGTAAACTTTATTATTGTACACTCTGTGTTACATTCTAGATTGCCAGTGCTCTTCAAATTTACATGTCATTTGCTAAATAATTTCTTGCACACTTATCATACATACTTTTATTATTATTATCAAAACTTACTTAAAGAAAACCTAACATGTATCAAATATTTTTATCAATGATTGACTTAAGAAAGTAAAAATTTAAATTAAAAAATTTCAATTTTGATCTTTAATCTTTTAGCTATTACATTTATCAACATTGTCAAATAAATTAACTCATATCTTCCAAAATAGGATTTTTTTATCTTCTTTTTTCCCCCCTCTTCCCTCCCTTCCTAGCTTCCATTATATTCATCTTTATATAGTACCAACTATCCATGAACGTCGCACAACATCCCAACAATCTTGAAATTCATGACCATGAGAAAACATTGCAACTTAATATTAGGTCCATTGCGTCATGCACCTCCACTTAAAAATTAAATATTGTCTATCGTTTAGAATAATTGTCTTTATTAATTTTAAAACATGCTAATTATTTCTTATCAACACATAATCCACTATCATTTAATTATTACCACCACCAAAAACCACCACAAGAAAGCGGACATTAGATCATTTTTCCCTTTACACTTTTTTCCCCTCTTTTTAAGGTTCATTTGGATTATTTGTTTTTATCTACATCTATATATATATATATATATATATCTAATATGTATCTATATATGATCTATTCAACTTATTTATAAGTAAAAATTTTTATTTTTCGTATATACGTATTTCTTAACAAACAGTCTATTTAAAATATCAACATTCCATAATGTTAATTTAAGGTGTTGACATTTGAATAGTATTTTAATAAATTTCCTTAATTTTTTCAATAGGTTTTTTATTTGACTCACTTTGTAAAATGTTTATTTCTTCTTTAATTAATTAAAACGCTAATACTTCAAATAAACTCACCTCTAGATATTAGTATATTCTAGTATAATTTTTCCATTGTGTTCATCATCAAAAGCTAATTATCCATTTATACACTTACCTAAGAGAGAGAAGATTTTTTGGTACTACTAATTATGTATCTATAAATACAAATAATGAGTAATTACTAATGAAAATGTGAAATATAAAAAATAAACAAATAATATTTTAAAAACTACATAGTACCACATCGGCAACCAAATAGTTACTCGCGTGCCTTTTCCCATCCATAGGTTTTGATCGTCAACGCATTTTTTAATGCCACTAGTACTTCTACTCTTTTAAATATGAACACCACAATGAGCTCACTTTTGAGTTATTTCATACTTCTTATAAATATCCAATTTTTATGTGGTTCTAATTTAATACGGAAAGAATAACAAAAAAAAGTTAATTGGAAATTATTGAGTACATGAAAAAACTAGCCAACCGTGGAAGGCAACATCCGACGGTTAGTCGACTAGGGAAAAAGTGGGGGAAAAAAAAACGTAAGTGGAAAGAGAGGATAGGAATGGCGATGGAGAAAATATTCATAATCTAAATGGGGTGGTTCCTTCAAAAATATTTTAAATTGACCATGGCTTATAAATAATATAATATAACTGAGTAAAACTAAAAAAGGGATAATAAATAAATAAAATCAAGTGAGGAAGAGGCTATGGGGAATTCTGCGAAAAGAAAAATTAGCACAAAAGGAAAAAGGGAAAAAATGAAAAATAAAGAAGGCAAAAGGAAAATGGAAACTTTCTCCCAATTCATAAAATTTCTCAACTCAAAGTAATAAAAGTTTATGATACTTATTCAAGTTAATGTTTAAAAGAAAAAAGGTTATACCTTATATCAAGCTAATGTAAAAAAAAAAAAAAAAAAAAATGTTAACACTTTCTATCCAATGCAAAAAATTTTACAACTCTACTGGAAATTAAATCCCTACCCTTGTGGTTGCAAGTACAAGCCTTCACCATGTAATTTAAAATCATTAGATCTCTTTTAGACACAGATATGACGTTTTTTTTTTTTTTTTTTTTTCTGAATAAATTTATATCAACTTGCCAATCCCCCAATCGTTTTGGGGAGGGGGGGTTGTGTTGGTGGGGTGGGAAGCCCTCCCTGTTCTGTTTCAGAAAACCATTATAATGAATTGATTTTCGATGAGGCAAAATTTTTAAACGTTTTCTGAACATTCAATGGACTTAAAATTATAACTCCTATATCAAACACTACCAGCAAGAATCACTAAATTTACTAATGAATCACTCATAAAGCCCAGCTAAAATCTTCTACTAATTGACCATCCACACGTCACCGCCGACCATTGAAGTTGAACAGGATAGCTACAAGCCTTCACCACCTTCACCAACAACTAGACATCTCAAGGGTCTAGACTGGGTCTAGAACTGGTGTAGACCCACTCGGTCTGGTTTGCCAAAATATGGACTCAAAACCATCCTATATAGGTAGCGAGACAGGTCCAACCTATAAACCCACAGTTCGGGATGGTTTAGACTTCTTCCATAAAATTGAAAA
Source organism: Combretum micranthum (assembly GCA_024138025.1). Classification (NCBI taxonomy): domain Eukaryota; kingdom Viridiplantae; phylum Streptophyta; class Magnoliopsida; order Myrtales; family Combretaceae; genus Combretum; species Combretum micranthum. The sequence continues at coordinate 37,060 of JAMXBD010002244.1, forward strand.
AAAAAAATAAAGAAACAAAATCTTTTTAATTTAAAAAAGGAATTTAAACTTACAATGTAAATTGGATTACTTTTTAGCCATTTTTCATCTAAAACTTTTGAGGATGTACAATTAGTTATTCACAAGCACATCCCCTTTGAGTTGAAATATTAGTAATATAGGATTAGAGTAACACTTTAAAAAGTAGAATCTACAAAAAAAAAAAAGGATTTCTCACATCGTTTAGAAGTGGGATTGCTCTCTTATAGTAACTCTATATAAAACATGGGATATGTTTTTCCATTATATTTATTAGATGTATTGTTATCAACAATGTATTAAATACTTGTGAATAGATAATAACTTCTACTTACATGGAAAATAATCTAAATATCAATTTTTTTTCAGCTTTACTTTATATTTTATTTTTTCTTTATTTATTATGTTTATTTATAATAAATTATACCTGTTTATTTTTTATTTTATTTTTTAAACAGTTATCGGTTGGATCTATTAGGTCCAAATGATGGGTTGGATCCGCCCCACTACGGTGGGTACACAACAAACTTAGCATGGCCGGATCGGGTTTTGGATCAAATCCGATCCTTAAAGATGTCTAGAGATAGCTGAATAAAATCTATGAAAATTAACATAAAAATTCTTTCATGAAAACATTGTTTATATAATTAGAAAAATTCTTTATTAATAACCTAGTATTAAAAGAAATCTCGATTATACTAATTAAAATGTAAAAATGAACTTAACTTTTATAATTATGGATTAGTATATTATGTATATAGGCCAACTCAAATTTTATGCTATATACTAGTATTATGTATATAATTAGCCGTTAAGACACATTTGAACTTCCCATGATGCTAGTGATGTGCCCTAAGCCATATAGATTCTATGTCATTTGAATATTTATTTTTATAACATAAATCATTTCTTTTATCAAAGTTATTATTGGCCTTTTTATTTTGATGAAATGATTCTCAGGATAAATCAGTTATTCCTTATGTCATTAAAGTATGTGACTTTAATAGTAAAACCATAAGGCGAGAAATAACTTTATTCTATACTATCCCTAATCGTCCATTATATGGAATAATAATAAATTAAGATTAGTATGTTGACTGAATGATGATCATGTTTTACTGCTCATGGATATGAGATATCAATTCAGTACATAGATACATGTAAGAACACGTTGTATTGGAATGATCAACTATGAGAATACTGTATGGATCAATATGATAAGTATTTCTCATTGCAGTATATTTTTTTTGCTCCTTTGACCTAATATCACCATGGATTCTTACATAGCAAGTTCTGTGTTTTAATTCAACTCTTCATCATTTTTAATCAAGTGATTATAAGACTATACTTGGACATGGAATAAGTTATATAGAGGAATGTGAGTGTTCATGAAGGAATTTGTTCCTCTCATTAATTTGAGAGAGATGTCGTTTGGGCCTCTTAATGAGTAAGACTAAGAAATGCATGGCTGTACTCGAATAAACTGATAAGGAGTTATCAATGTCATTCGTTTAAATCAGTTAAACTCAGGAATCAAGAAAAATGTGATTAAATAATATAAGAGAGTATTGATCCACACCTTATGTTTAATCATAAGATATCGTGTGACAAAGAAACTAAATAACTAATTATTTAATGGGTAAAGTCGGATTACCGACCTTCACTTAATTTAGGTAGGCATAATGTTTTGCTAGAGACTAATTATGGGTCTGTTTGTTTAGCTTTTTTCCGCAGATACAGACGCTTTTTTCGAACTTTTTTCTAACAAATTATTTATCAAAAAATAGAAATAAATAAAAAAAAAGTTGACAGTTCTTATCAAAAGATCAAATAGATCAAATATAGATAAAATATATATACAAATCGGACATATTTACACATATCATTTTGAAAAAATACAGATACAGATGAAAAACAGATTATCCAAACAGACCCATATGTCTTGTAGATCTAAAAGGTGTTGGGGGCCTACTGCCAATATTAGGTGAACCTATAGGATCGCACATAAAAGAACGAACAGCATATATTATGGGTTTATATCTTAACTTAAAGGAATTATTATAATTATTATTCTTAAATGGTTTAAGAATAATAAATGATTATTAAAGAAAATTAATATTTAATGAAATAACATATTTTATTAAATATTAAATAAATCTCTCTTCAGGGTTTCACGCTTGTCTATATAGATATAAACAGCCTCTCCTAAGGTTTTTGTATATGCTATTATGTCAAATTAGACGTGCAGAGAAATTCTGCAAACCTAAAAGAGAGAGAGAGATAAACAAAATTTGATTTTGAGGATAATTTCTACACAAATTGGATTCGTGTTTTGAGTGCTAACACACATACTCGTCCGCGTGTGGATACCGTAAAGGGAATTGCAGAGTTGTGGTTCATATAGATCCGATCTGCCAATTTGTCGCAAATTTTCAAGTAAAGGTATAATTTTTGAAATTATTTGTTATTGTTTCAATCTAATAAAAAACGATCCTGTTCTAGGGTTTTATTAATTTCCATTGCAAATTTCAAATAATAAATTGTTTAAAAACATAGTAGAATGGATATTATTTTTTGTTAACCCTTATATGGCTTTAATGGATGTTATCATTAAACACATTTAATACTTTTTGTATCATGTAATGCATGCAAATTTTCTTAAATCATAAGACACAATTAAACTAGTAAATCAAGCTAAACCAAACTAAAGGTTTGCTAGAATAAGATTTAATTATCATCAATATTGTCTGTGGTTGAGTATGCCAACATATTTTGAATCGAAGTCAAAACGAAGAACTATTAGGGTATAAGTTGTGCTAATATTCATAGCTAAGTTCTATGGAAATAATAATATAAATCAAGCTAAACCAAACTAAAGTTTTACAAGAATAAGATTTAATTATATTATCTGTGGTTGAGTATGCCAACATATTTTGAATCGAAGTCAAAACGAAGAACTATTAAGGTATAAGTTGTGCTAATATTCTATTATATAAAAATGTGTGCATGTTTGTGCATGCATCTAGATGTGTCCCCAGCTGGTTTGGGTCCAATTTGGGATCTAAACCTTCAGGTGCAGGTCCAAAATTAATGGACTTAGAACGGCCTAGTCGATGTGGTTGGATGGGTAGGACCTGGAGATCCACCGGTTCAAGGGACGGGTCCACCTGGGTAGGACCCTTTATATATATATATATATTCAAATGTGATGTGCAATCGGTCCAATCACTGCCTTATGCTTGAAAATCGAGTCATGGAGGTTTTTATCTTTTTTTAACCTTCATAATTACGTTCCTCGTAATATCTCTGATAGTAATAATAATTTAATTTTGTAACTCTCATATTTACAATAAATGATACGATCCATCTATTCATGCGTGCCCATTTTTATTAATGTGACGACGGTGCATGATCCCTAGACGTTAATTAGATTCATAATCTATAATTAATTGATTAATTAATCGCATTTTTTATTCTCTCTCTACCAACTTCGTGTGTGTGTATACCCATGTATTTATATTATATATTTATTTACATACATACATACATGCATGCATGCATGCATGCATACATGCATATATATCCATTCTTGAAATATTTATTTAGGTATTTCTCTCGAGAACTACTTCCATTTTCATTTTTAACAAAGTTTGGTTATGGCTACTCTCGTTTTTCAAGTGTTGGTTTGTTGGTGTTGATTTATTGCCACAAGAAGTAGATGATCTTTCATTTTTCTTTAAAACAGCATATCTACACTTCAATTCAAGTAACTAGTTAAGTTCAAGGTTTATGCTATTTTGATTATCATGTTGTAGGCTCATGGTTTTGTTTTTTTTTTTACTTAAGAACGATGGGGACTTGCTGGTTATGGTGGGTACACGGAACGGACGTGGGTTGGTCTTGCCTACCCGCACAGGTCCAAGACTCCACTGACACACTAAACCGGCGGGACGGGTCCAATGAAGGACCCGCTGTATCATGTTTCGGTCGGGTCCTGGTTCAGACCTGACCCAGAAGCATGTCTACATGAATCCGCTAAATATCTATATTAGATTTTGTTGGTCCCACAATAAATAACACTAAGAGTAGTTGATTAGCCACTTTCATAAAAAAAAAAAAAAAAAAAATTGAGCCTTTTACGAATTTGAAAGAAACCCTTTTGATCACTTACAATAATTATACAACAGTGTGAAAATCAATTCACAATCAATAATAATATATAAAAATTAGAGCATAACTATAATCGAAAGAGGGAAGAGAGAAGTTTGATTCAACGATATATAGTGCCTCGGCTTTATACTTATATCCATGCTTCTAGATACATGCTAGGGACCTAGTAATTTATATTGGTTCACTATGCTATATCCAATAAAAATAATGAGAGTGAAAATAGTATTTAATTCCCTTTACAGAAATGGCAAAAAAAAAAAAATCTCTACATATCATATTTGACTCACCAAGCTATTTGTTGATCTATAAAGCTATTTGTCATTCTCTTTATAACTAATCTCATCAAAGCACAAAGTAAGTCGAGAAATAAAAGAATGTGAAAATTCCTCTAAAATGATTTCCCTCAAAGCTATAAAGGAAACTTATATAAAATATAAGTTCTAGTTGAATGCTCTAAGTGGCCTATATAAGAGAACGATATACAAGAAACTTTTTAGCACTTGTAGTTATTAGAAGCATTTCAAATTTCTCTATCTTTTTTTTTTTTTTTTTTTTGTATTTGATCTAGACACGTATTTTTTTTCCTTTTATATGTGATGCTTTTCTCCAACATTCAAATCTCTCAAAATAATTTAAAGTTCATATCTTTTTTTTCTTTTTTGTTGAAGATGAATAAGCTTGAAATATGCTCCAAAATATTCTTTGATATTTTTATGATGTTTCTGTAATATTATTTGAATTCCCTTTCTAATATATACTTCACATGATGTAATTTGAATATTCAAAATTAAATTATTTTAGTGCCTACAAGCTTTCTTAAAGTATGGAATATGTCATTGACTTGAAACTTTATCGTATATCTAAAATTTGTCCAAAATAAAAATGCATGTTTTTCTCCTGATATTTCCATTTATTTAATATATTTGATTTGAATTCTATCCCAAAAGATATATTTACAACCTTCTCTTAATTTGAAATTGAAAGCTCCATATATCTCAAACGAATATGAACCATCTTATCAAAAGTTTGAATTTAAAATACTTACACTTATCTTAGAGATATCCCATAAATCTTTGAGCTTTACCGTATTACTTCCATAATTCCCCTCGAAACTTAAAAAAAAAAAAGCCATTAGTTATATTTCCCGACTACAACTAATTTTGTTGATTGCTCTTGACACGTAAATGATAGAATTTGAATAAAAACCCAAGGCTTGAATTTCGCTTGTCACGAACTCTAAAATATAATGAATCGAAATTCATTTGCTCTAGATAAGAACGTATTTTGCTGCCACGATGATGTGCTATGTCTTTGATCCAATGTTGCCGGTTATTGACAATTTGAGATCAAAGTCCATAATGCCATGCACCATCTGGTTGGTGTAGACATACGCATGATTTGGTTCCAAATTAAAATCGAATCAGATTCGTTACCAGCAATTTCAAAATTAAAATTGAACCGATTAATTGGTTTCAAAACCATCTAATAAACCTCAAGCTTTTAAGTCTTGGCAGTTCTATAACCTAGAACTGGATGGAATTAATGGTTCCAATTGGTTCCATTAAAAAAAAAAACGAAAGAAAAAATTTTAAAAGTTATATTAAATATAAAATTATTAATGTTTACACTAATAATAAAATTTATTACCTATTTACAATATTTAATATGTTATTAATAGCTATATAAATAAATATAGCTTAAAATCATATATAATTTAACCTATATAAACTTTTCCTAAAAACAAAATTCATTTCCTTAATAACTTGAGACTATTTTTTGCATTATAATTTTCTTTTTATCCTCTAAAGTATTTTGTAATCCCATACTACTAACTACCACTGAAATTGGTTTTGCTCGTATAAATAAATGCACATTCTAAACAAATTTTTTAAAATTTTGATTAAAAATTTAACATTTATAGACCCAATAATTATTTATATTGAGTTTAAAATTTAATTTTATTCAAAACTAAAATTCATTATTTTTTATTTTTATTTAAAAAAAGACATTCCACGGTTCCAAAACCGAAACCAGGAACTGCCTACTCCATAGAATTGGACCGAAATCGTGAGGGACAGTTCTGGTTCCAATTCCTCATTTTCAAGACCTAGAACTAGCGGTTCCGGTTCAGATTCGATTCTGTTCTAGAACCATGCCTATGTCTAGGTTGGTGTCTTGATGATGTGCTTGCTACACATTGAAGTCATAGTGCTGTCACATTAATTTAATATTTAAATTTTAAAAAATTGCTAAGAATCCCTAAGTTTTTTGAACTTAAAACCATCCACTTGTTTATAATCTGTAGCCATCATATAAATTCCTTGTGTTTGGCCAAATCTATTGGCATAGTTTAGTTAATTTTACTGTTTTACTAGCTTTTAGTTTTGTCTGTTGTAGTTAGTTCTCAATCAAATAATCTTTCGGGAAAGGAGATCAACTCCTTCGTCACTTGAGCTAAGAAAATGAGTTTTTCACATCGACTTTGCTTAATTTCTAAGTCTACAAATTTAATTATCGGTAGATTTTTGGTTACTTAGTTATGACCTTAAAACGGCCATATCTAAGTTATTTTAATTCTAATTTTCGCATATGAGTAATCTATTTCTACATACTTTTGATGATCTATGTAAAGACCCGATCCTCTAAATCCCGAGACTTAGAGTACCGAATCTCCAACCACATATAATGTTTTCATATTATATGTAAGGTTGTCCTAAATCTAACAGTTTATAAAAATTGTTTGATCAAAACCACTATACTTTGTAAAGAACTTTTTAAACAAAACAAGATTGCTAACAAAAGCAATCTATACATATATTTACATCATAAAAACATTGTTTAGTGTCAAAACAAGACACTACAAAAATTACATGTTTTCGTACATCAAAAGAAACCTAAGGAATCCTAAAGTCTTTACAGCAAATAGGCTTAACTAACAAGCCTTCTATACATAGCTTTTCCTTAGCAAAAAGTTCCTTCCAAAGGTCCAGGGTGGTCGGATCCTATTCGTTCCACTCATCCAGAAATCTCTCGAAATCGGACCCATAGCCCAAGTCATCATATAACTCGTCTCCAATACCTGCAAAGCAGCAAAAGTGAGCCAGAGGCCCAGTACACAATAACCAATGCAAAACAAGTCATCCAATTGATGTAATGCATCATATAACAAGTGGTTATCTTTATTACATTTTCATTCACAATTCAATAGGAGGGTATTCAAACCCCGGTCATGCTTCGGGAATCCAGGGATCCTGAGTAACAGCAGCTGCTCAGGGAGTTGATATAAGCAGTCCGAATACTTATATCTCCTATATCTATTTCATGAAGATAATAGCTTCATCTAGGGTTTAAAAGCCATTGCCCAACTCTACTTAAACTCAGTCCATAACATGAGCCTAGTTCACAAGTTCCCATAAACCTTGAACTAAATCATGGTATTTCCCCCTAAGTTTAAGCAAACGTTACACAGATACTATTCCCCCCTATCGGCTACCCACTTAACCAAAAGAATCGCTATTGCATCATAGCGTACCATTGCATCATGGTAAAGTCATTGCATCATGACTTGGTTAAGCGCCTAACTAACATGTCATTGCATCATGACAGGTTTGCTGCTCCTCGGACCAGATTAAACAGCGTAATAGACATCCAATTCATTCAAATATTAAGTCAAATCAATTTAGGTCAAATTAGAAATGCCTGGTCCTAACAAACATCAAACAAGTTATTGCGTACCTAAACCCGTTAGTATATAACTAGGATCTCTCGGTGAAGAACTAACCGAAGAATCCTTAACTGTAATAGAAATATCACAATAATCAATAAAGAAACAATTATAGATTTCACTCTCACAATTATACACATAGTATATATATCATAAATAAATCAAAGAAATCTAAATAATTGAATACAAGGTCACAAATAAGCATTTAAAGGTCCTATTATATCGCAAATCGCTTAATAAATACTTAATTGCTCAAATAACAAACTTCGGAAAATTTTATAAAAAGTTTTTAAATTTCAAAAGCACAGGCGATAGGCCGGCAGCCAAAGCTGGCGGCTTTGAGCCGGTGCTCGATGCTTTGAAAATCAACACTGCCAGCGCTGGCAGTGTTCAAGGGTACACCGCCTGCCTTTGCATCCTACGCCGGCAGCCTTGAGCCGGCGTAGAATCCAAAACCAAAATTTTCAAAAACGTCCAGAGAGGTCTAAGCCGTCCGCTTACTCAGATATGCGGGCAGCTTTGACACTTACGCCGGCGGCCTTGATTTCCGCTGCCAGCGTACAATATGACAGAATGAGCACCGTCTGCTTTTCCAGCGAAAGCCGGCGGCTTTCATCCAGCCTTAAGAATTCTGAATCCAACGCTGCCTCTAAGCCAGCGGCGTTGAATTCCCAGGTTGCCCGCGTACGTTTTAAAAACAGACTTAAACGAAAAATCTCAAATCCCTTGTTTTTCACTTTGAAAAATTTCTATCCTAATACACTTTAAACCTTCCTCAAACACACTTCCAACTTCATATATTCACTCATATCTATACTACTCAATTCTAACAACTCAAAACAAGAATTCAACACATTTAAACACTTTAACTCCACATCAATCCAATCTAAATTTCCCTACACAATTCCTCTTCACATACTCCCAACACTTCATATTACTTCAACCATGCATGCACAAACTCACACACTCATATAACACATTCATAACTCATCCCGAGCATGAACAAACAATTTGATCAACACTAATCTCATTTCAATGAAGAATTCATGTAATCACTTCAAGAAAGATAAACAAAACAAAACAACAATCATAACTAAATCAATTCAAATAATTATATATATACCTCGTCTTGAGAAAAACTTTGATTCTTAGAACTTGATATAGAGACCTTGTCTTGAGCTTGGAAATGGAGATGGGAACGGAAGAAGAAAAGAAAAGAAAGAAAGAAAAGGAAATTCGGATAAAATGAGCTGCCCCCAAAAAGTAGTCCAAATTAGCTTAATTAGGCATTAAACATATTCCAAAATTACCCCTTAAAGTATATATAAATTTGGGAGGCATTTGGGGTGCATTTAGGTCTCATTTGGGACTTATTTTTTAGCATAAATGCTACTTAATTAAAGAAAACTCTATCAACTAATCTTAAGCAAAATTAAAGTTGATTTATTAATCTAACTTAATTTTACATCTTAATGTATAAAAGACATAACTAATAATTTTATTGCACACACACATTAATACATATAAGACAAAGACATTAATTTAAATCTACACATGCAAAATAATGCATTCTAGACTACTAGCCATATAACCATGGTATTCATCATACTCACTCAAGTCAATACTCAAGATAATAAACATATGAAATCTAAATAGAATTTAAATCTAGGTCATTTCAATCTATCCATTTCTAAGGTTATTTCAACCATGTAAGGTCATTTAGGTCTCAAAATCCAAAGGGGTCAAATTGCGCCTGGATTCATGTTTAAACCATTTTGACACTTTTTACAAGTTTTACCTTTAGTAGGCTTTCTAAGACAAGCTTTTAATTTATCCCTATGTTCAAACACATTAGGAACTTAATAGTAGCTCATAATACATGCTTGATCCTCGTGATGTTGCTTAAAAGGAATGGAAAAGCTTAGGCTCACAAAAAACCAATCTTTGAAAATTTGTAGCGAACTTTTATTTCATAGTACTTATATATAGATGATTTAGACTTCAAATATAGTGTCATACTTTATTTGTCCCATGTAAACCTTGTATAAATTTTTATTGACAACTCATTTGGCAAAACATTGGTTTTCATCTGTTTTTTAAGAGAAGAATTTCACGTTGTAAAAATTTCAAAATTTCACACTCATGTCTCGGCATTTTTGAAAAAAATTTAGGAGATTGATTTTTGTTTTCAAATTCTCTTTTGTGCATAGGATTTCTTAGGCATTGAAAATAAGTTTAAGAAAAATATTTTACACAACAAAGAATTGCCAATATATAAGGTTTTGGAATTTACATTAGCATTATGATAGCATCACTATAAGCACTTATGTACATGAATACAAATTAAACTTATGAATATTTTACTAGTAAGGTGAACTCAAAATAAAAAGATGACAAGTTTGAAAATATAAATATAAGCAAAATAAAAATAAAAACATGGGAGTCTTAGCTTATGGTCAAGACTCTCTGAGACTTGAAATAATTCAGACACCATATAATATAAATGAAAACGTAATAAGATGAAAAACAAAATAAAAGTCTTAGATTTTTTGTTGACGCTTCCCGAGACTTAATATAATCCGATCTCCTTCGGACTTGAGTATGTACAAGTCCAAGACTATAAATTGGCTAGTATTATCTAAATTGCATGAAATTAAAGAACATGAAATAATTAATAGTTAGATTAGAGAGCATTATGCTTTAAAGATTATTTATATTTATACTTATATTTATACATACATAAAGGTTAGATTAGGAAACTTGAAACAATATGTAAATAAACATGATTATAACATGAATATCATATGAACATAACTTGAAACAAAGTATATTGTCTTGCATTTTTTTCATCCCTAGCATAATGCATCATAGGAATACTTTATGGAAACTACTCAACAACACACATACATATTATATATATAACATAAGAAGGTGTTTAGTGTATTATCTAAAGGAGGAATTATGATGTGTGAGGAATAAAGAGGGGAGGAAGAGAAATTTGGAGAGAGTTTAGAGTAAAAGAGAGGTTATGTAAGTGTGGGGAAAAAATAAAGGAGGGAATTGGGTATTTATAGATAGAAAAGTGAGGAATTAATGTGTCAAAGAAAAATGAAAAAGAAAATAAAATTGAGGGGGAAGAGGGTATGGGACGAGGAAGACAACGAGAGAGAAAAGAGAAAAGAAAAAAAAAAGGTTATGAAAAGTAAGGTGTAAAACAAGATAGATTATATATGTATAAGAGTAGGTTATGTTGGTGTATAAATAGGCGCGTAAGAGTGCAAGAAAAAGTAATTGATATGAATAGTAGTGAATAGTAATTTGAAAATAACAAATATTTACCATTAGAAGGTAAAATCCATGCATAAGTGCTACAATTGACGTTTTCATGACCCAACAAAATTTTATTTGATATTGTATGGATAAATTATTATTATTTTGTTATTAATTATTTGTCGAATTATTTTGCCTCAATTTACATATCGATGATCGGGCACACAAACTATTATTGAAAAGGGTTGGGACGATTAAGGTTTCGGATATAATTGACGTTATGGGGTAAAAATTCCAGACTCACCTAATTTTTTGGATTTCCACATTTTCCTACTTCATCTAACATTCTAGGGTTCTATAGTTATCTCTAATCTGATCTAAGGTTTATTTAGGGTTTAAGGCCGGTCCAGTTCGACTTTAGGGTTTCAGCTCTGATTTCAATTATAAGGTTTTATTATAAAGCTATCTTAAAATCTAAGTAGCTTACAATATTTCTCATAATAACTTCAAGATATTTATCACTATCCCCAGTAGATGTAAAAGGACAAGAAAAAAACTTTATATATAGAAAATAAATATCTTTCCAAATGATTATAAGATGATCATATAATTTTATTTTATTTTTTGAATCATTTCATTGGAATGAATTCAATAATTCAAACCATAATATAACATTGACATTACTCACACAAAAGTGGAAAGTTTTGTATCTATAAATTACTAAACTAATAGGTACTTTTCTTTGTAAAAAAATTATATTTATATATATAAATATATATTCATCCATACAACACTAAGTTTGGTTCAGCCAACCTCATGATGGAAAGTTAATTGATGAGTAATGATATACTTCAAAGTAGCTATCTAAGTTATAAAAAAATTATTTAACAAGGATAGAAAAATGAAATCTATAATTTACCTCTTTTTTTTTTTCCTCTTTTGTTATAATCATATGGCCGTGAATATTTAACATAAAATAAAATAAATCAAGCACATGATCATATTTTCAAACAATTAATAAAATTGAGTCCTTGTATCCCTTAAAACATGACTATTTAAATGCAAGCTCTACTTTTATTGTCTGCAATATGAAATCTTGCAAGGGCAATAATATGACATTTGACATTTAGTGGTTGTTAAACTTTATGAAGATTTAATTAATTACTAATAATGAGTGAATTTGGAAGATAGCACGTGTAACTTGTATACTTTGGACACCAAGGCAAAAGTAAATGAAAATTCATGGAAGTTTGCTTTCCACATAGGTTTTACACCTTTTCCAAATTTATAGCCTACTGAATTTAGTCATGACAAAGAAAATTGATATTTTGTCCTATATATGAAGACCCTCTCATAAGGTGTCATTCCATACAATCACTTCCTTCTCTAGCAGAGTCACCAAAAATGCAAACACAGGGGTTAATTATTTGTATCACATGCATATAGCACAAACATACACACTTCGTATGATTTGAATTTGTAAAGGATTAGTGTTGAATAGAATGACAATAAAAAGAATGATTTGAAGAGGATTAGAGATGCAAAATAGATCTCAGTAAGCTTCACATCATGTGATAGGCCATCTATTCAAAAGTTCTAATCCCATTATAGATGGTGCAATCATGTATTTATTATGGTCACAATATATTTTCAACCTTGGATTTTATGAGCAATTAGTGGTCAAGATTTATTGGAGTTCAAAAACCTAATGTGCTAATGAGAATAACAAAGCCCAATTTCACACATACACACACACACACACACACACACATATATATATGGTGAAACCCACCAACATCTAAGTTTGTTAAAAAAGGTTAAAGCGTACAAGACAAATTTTAACGAACTTTAACTTGAGCCCATCAATCAGAAACTCTCAAAATTATCTCAAATTAGGTCTAATTACTTGGATCATATCACTAATCGAAATAATTAGCCTAAAAATAATTTAGTTAATTTAAGTTTGATTTATGAATTATATCATACAAAAATTCCTCATCTAATGGTATCTCCAGGCCTTTATATTAACTTAATAAATGAGTGCAATTGGTATTTTAGTGATGATATGGCCGTGAATATTTAACATAAAATAAAATAAATCAAGCACATGATCATATTTTCAAACAATTAATAAAATTGAGTCCTTGTATCCCTTAAAACATGATTATTTAAATGCAAGCTCTACTTTTATTGTCTGCAATATGAAATCTTGCAAGGGCAATAATATGACATTTGACATTTAGTGGTTGTTAAACTTTATGAAGATTTAATTAATTACTAATAATGAGTGAATTTGGAACATAGCACGTGTAACTTGTATACTTTGGACACCAAGGCAAAAGTAAATGAAAATTCATGGAAGTTTTCTTTCCACATAGGTTTTACACCTTTTCCAAATTTATAGCCTACTGAATTGTAGTCATGACGAAGAAAATTGAAATTTTATCCTATATAGGAAGACCCTCTCAAAAGGTGTCGTTCCATACAATCACTCCCTTCTCTAGTAGAGTCGCCAAAAATGCAAACATACACACTTTGTATGATTAGCGTTGAATAGAATGACAATAAAAAGAATAATTTGGAGAGGATTAGAGATGCAAAATAGGCAGTCTCAGTAAGCTTCACATCATGTGATAGGCCATCTATTCAAAAGTTCTAATCTCATTATAGATGGTGTGATCATGTATTTATTATGGTCACAATATATTTTCAACTTTGGATTTTATGAGCAATTAGTGGTCAAGATTTATTGGAGTTCAACAACCTAATGTGCTAATGAGAATAATAAAGCCCAATTTCACACACACACACACACACACACACACACATATATATATATATATATATATATATGGTGAAACCCATCAATATCTAAGTTTGCTAAGAAACATTAAAGCGTACAAGAAAATTTTAACGAACTTTAACATGAGCCCATCAATCAGAAACTCTCAAAATTATCTCAAATTAGGTCTAATTACTTGGATTATATCACTAATCCAAATAATTATCCTAAAAATAATTTAGTTAATTTAAGTTTGATTTATGAATTTATATCATACAAAAATTCCTCATCTAGTGGTATCTCCAGGCCTGTATATTAAGTTAATAAATGAGTGCAATTGGTATTTTAGTGATGATTACGAATACCTTACAATTCTTAATTTTGGGCTTTTGGAAATTTTAGGATTTAAGATCATACATATATATTATTTTAAAATATTCATGTTGGAGATTTGATATATTTTTTTTAATCTTCATTCTAACATTTAACTTTTGTGCTACCGACGAAGAATGCAGGGGGTGTTTCAAACCAAGTGTTGTTCCCTTTATGATTATATGCTAATGCATTAGTGTATCAATATAGAATATCTCAGGTTTTTTTTTTCCCCCCTAGGGGAGTAACTCAGAAGGTCAAGGACATAATAATTTAATTTGTGAGATAGTAAATGAACTTAGGAATGTGTACAAAAATATAATAATTGTGTCTCTCTTCCGACAAGTTAGACGTTGAGGACGAATCTTTTTTATTTATTATGATTTTTATCATTGGGTTTTAAAGCAGGGGTCTCATTTAATATTTATATAGCAACTACCAAAGTTTATAAACAAGTAAAAAGGTAACTTTTTCATTTGTCAACCCAAAGAATGTTCTATCTACTTTCCAATTGTTTTAAAAAAAAATAATTCAAATCCTCATCATATATATCGGTAATTAATATTACGTATTTAAAATAGAGTTATAATAACAAACTGCCAAAAAAAATATTAATAATAATAATAGTATAAATTCTTCGAAAAAAAAAAGTGTCAAGACAAATTAAATCTTAATGTTAACATCAAGTAAAGAACAGATTAACGTAACGGATTTCTGGGCGAAAATGGGACCCTTTGGAAAAATTTGTCCCGAAATGGGACATTCTGGAAAATTATTCCAGAAATAGGTTGGTGAAGGCGCTGTCTAAGACAGCGCCTTCGAGTTTACAAAGAAGGTGCCGTTAGGAATGGCACCTTTAGTGTTTTAGGTGAAGGCACCGTTCCTAACGGCGCCTTCAATAGAAACAGTGAAGGCGCTTTTAGGAACGGCGCCTTCAGCTGATTTAGCCCCCCCACTCCCCCTTGCCCTGCAAAAAAAGCCCGATATACAACCAATGTCAGCTATAACCAGTAAAACAGATAAAAAAGTGTGAATAGAGGATTTTCAACCTGCAAAAATACCAATATTATCTCCCTGACTCCATAGAAATAATTCGAACACCCAAAACACAGAATTTGTAACACCAGCAACAACACATCCAACAGCTCAATCCTGCAAACTTAGTTCAACACCCCAAACGTGCAGAAGCAACATTCACTGACAACAGAAATAAGATAAAGAAAATATAATTACATGCCATAAATACATATGAGTTTAATAGTTTAAATGAAAAGCAAATACAAAGTAGGAAAATATAAGGCTATCTCCTCCTAGGGGGCCTCCATACGTTCCTAGAGATCCTAGACAATATGGATCGTGCACCACGCTGTGCAGGTGTTGGCTCAAGAGGATCAGCGTCCTCAGTAGGTGATGCAATGAAATCTGATGGAAGGACAGGGGAGGCATGGATGGGTCTCCTATGCTGTGATAACTGTGTAACTCCCTCACCCATATCGGCATCATCAGGTGGAGGTACTGGATGCCTCTTCTGCGGCGGTGGTGGAGGCTGATGAGATGAAGAGCCAACCTCGCTGTATGGAGTATGGTAGGAAGGCAATGATGAGGTGCTATGGCGTCCCCTGACAACTGTAGATGTGGATCGAGCTAGTGATGGAGCATGGCGAACAGTCTGGTACTGCTGCTGATCATGCTCACTCTCATCCTCTACAGCAGCTTCAACCTCGGTGGGTGCGGTGTACCGAGACTCAGGATAAAGATGGTCGATAACACCATGCTCATCTACAGTCTGTATGGCCTCATCTGCAATGGACTGAGCTTCTGCTATATCAGAAGTCATCCTGATTCGCCTAAATCGATCGGCCTGCAATAATGAAGGAAATAAGATTCACAATTGCATATCTTTATATATGAGAAATGAAATATAATATCTATGTCTCACCAAACCATCGACCATAGCGCCAGTATGGCTAATATATCTCCTGGTGACACGTCTGAACCAACGCAAGTAGTCAGGGTCGACCCCGAATGGAAGGTCAACATCGACCAGGCGATCATGTCTCTCATTCCACATTTCATGATACACAGCGTGATGAACAATCCAATTAGTGTCGACCCGCCCCCTCAAAATCTATCTTATGCAGGTCCCTATCCGTGTTACATCCAGTTGGAACTCTCCTGGAAACCCCAAACTGTCGAATGACACGATCTGGGAAACACCACTCGATGTATGAAAAGCAAATGAGGGGGACCCGGGCTGTCCAGACATCCATACCCTGACGACAGTATGGTGGAAGTCTATGGAGGATGTCATCTGTGTAAGGGAGCCAAACAATCTGTGCCATAAAACAAAACTCGTTACACAAAGAAACAATAATACTTATGTAAGTTTTTGGGTGAATGTGAAAGGATTTATACCTGTTCAGACCCTATCATGTCAAACGCCTCCCTATAAGCTGAGATGACGTGAGATGGGTGACGAGTAGTGTCCCGGATGATCGACCATCGTGCAGCAAGGGGCGCTGCAGCATGCAACGGTGGACCAAAACGTGCTCGAGGTGCTATAACAGGGAATCGATCCCATGCCCACACCTGCAATAGCACAAGCGCTCCACCAATCTGCTCCACACCCTCGAGAGAAGCACGACAAAGCTGACGGTATAACCAGCTAAGGCAAGCACTACCCCAGCTGTACTGGCCCCCTGAGCGAAGTCCTCTAACAATGGCAGGAACATAGAGTGTACTAGTGAACCAGATTTATCTGCAAATATACACCCACCCATTAGCTGCAGTATGTAAGCACGAGCATGCCTGATGATCTGCTCCTCGGTGCATCATCCGGTAAATGTGCAAAATGTGACCGTAGCCAAGTAAGGCTCAGACGACCTCCACGAGAAGTACCACCCTGTGGGTAAGCCCCTAATAGCCTCATGCACTCTGACTGCCACCCGGTAGCAATGGATGTGCTACCAACTACTGGTAAACCATGTACTGGCAGTCCTAACTGGACCTCCACATCCTGTAACGTGATGGTCATCTCCCCATGAGGCAAGTGGAAGGTGTGAGTCTCTGGACGCCATCTCTCCACCAATGCAGAAATGAGATGCCAATCAAGCTGAATGTAGGGAGACGTGCAAGACCAATGAATCCAGCCTGCTCCAAATAAGGCAATATACGCTCGTCTATAGGGCGTCCAACCTGGTCGTGCCTGGAGGTCGGTTCCCGCCTAACAAGGAGCGCTTAGCGGATGCCTGGAAGAAATACATGAAACGTTATTACCCATGTTGATATTGTGAATCCACAAAGCTTAAAATGGAAGTGCAGTATGTGATTTGGTACCTCATCTAACCAAACAGCTGAGGAACGATGTCTGCCCTGCTGGGAAAGTACTGAATCATCAATGGGGCCTGGCTCCATCTACCCTGCATGTAAGAAGGAAGTGAGATTACATGAAATGAGAAAATGTGATTAAAATATGATAACTACATAATCGAAAATGAAACAACATTCGACAAATTCAAACCACGATATCACCAAACCTTGACGAACTTTGTCCTGCTCTGTCTGGACAACTCCTCCTATTGTGACCATCCCGTCTACATAGGCCACAGGTTACTCTATCGGGCCGTTCTCTCCAATCCATTTCCATTGTATATCGCTTTGTCCTAGGTTTTCCTTTTCCCCTTGCACTCGCGGGATCAGGAATAAGGCAAGGGAAGTTGGCTGGGGATGGCCATTCGAGTTCATCTCCAATTGGATAGAAATGAGATTCATAACATTGCACTTCATTCGTCCACCTATACCATGGGCCGACAAAGGAAGTCCAATCCACATTAGCAAATCCTGCAGCTGCCATTACATGGGAACATGGCAGTCGGTATATTTGCCATTTGTTGCATGTGCATGAAAGTTGCGAAAAGTCAACCTTATGTGTTCTACCACCACGCTTCAAGCGACCTTTCTCCCGTCGAGTACCCGTACGTACCTCGAACAATCCAGTACCTCTATTAAATCGAGTTACTTGATGTGAAGTAGCCCGTGAAGCCCATAAATCTATCTTCTTCTTCGCATAAGTTGTGAAAACCTCGCCGCTCATAATGGCATTCCTCGCTGCAGACAGTCTTTCTTCCCAATACATGACACAGTTGTAAAAGATTTTTTTCACCAGCCCACATACAGGTAATCCTCTAGCTCCCTTGATGACAGAATTGTATGTTTCTGACATGTTTGTAGTCATGTACCCAAAACGGTAACATCCATCAAATGCTAGTGTCCAAGACTCCTTGGGTAGGATCATATCTCCATTTGATTGTACTTGATTGAACCACTCTACTGCTTCTTCGTCAATATTCTTCACAAGCTCCATAGACTTCTCGAATTTTCGCGCCTGAGCCTGAAATGCAGCATATGTCACTAAGTTTTTGCACCTTTGATTCTTATAAACTTTGTTGAAATTGCTGGCAATATGCCGTACGCAAAATCGATGCACCGCAAAGGGAGGTTGCCACCCATTTGATTCATCCGCAACAGCCCCAATAATACCAGCCCCCCTGTCTGAGATGATGCATACAGTCTCTTCTCCCCTGTGTCCTATAACCCCTCGTTTCAACTTCCTCAAAAACCATGACCATGCTTCTTTAGACTCAGATGGAGCCAGACAGAACGCTAATGGTAAGATGTGATTGTCTCCATCTACACCACATGCCACGAGTAACACATGCTTGTATTTGCCGTATAGAAACGTACCATCAACACTAATAACAGGCCTGCAATGCTTAAAGGCCTCAACGCAAGGACCAAAGCTCCAGAAAACCCACTTAAAATGCGCCTCATCGGGTATAGGTGATCTTGTCCACCCCCACTCTACTATCGACCCCGGATTACTTGACTTGATTGCATTGAAAAGCTTTGGAAGTTCATTGTAAGATTTGACCCAGTCACCATAAACCATAGCAATTGCTTTTTTTTTCCTTCCCAAATCCTTCTACGAGAAACCATATACCCATATACCGCCAAACAATGAGACTCGAGCTCCTTTGCTTTGCAATCTGGATTTTTCCGGACAAAACTGATAAACTCTCGAGCTAGGATATTCGAGTCTATCTGTGAATGGTCCTGTCCAAGTAACGGATTAGTGCAAGAATGGGGACCATCAAGCTTGGTGATTACAAAAAGTCCTTCTAGTTTTTTCAAACAAGCTCGTATCCGCCACGGACAACCTTGATCACTTTTACTGCAATGAGCAATCCATAGATTTTTCTTGGACTCATCAACTCGGAAGTTGCAGTGTGTTCTAATGTGAGCAGCTTTCACAGTCTCAATTAGATCATTCTTTGTCTTGAACATCATCCCCTTCACTAATTCTTGGCTATCACAAATATTTGCAGACATAGCATCCATTTCATCTTCAAATGTCACATAGCCATCACCGCCTCCACCTACATTGAAATAGGGAATTGAGTCTCTTACCGAAGCCTGACTTGACATTGAATCTCGTGGCAGTGAACTATGTGGGCCAGCAACACCTACAACGTTTCCCCTTTGAACTTCTTCTCCTACTGTATTGTCATCCTCCTCGTCTACCTCATCTTCGATTGTATCCCCATTTTCATCCACATTAAAACCACCATCAGAGTGATCATCTTCTATCCCGGTAGCAAACACTGGTGCCACTTCCTGTGCTACTCTATTCTCAACTTCTGACAGTGTCTCATCAAATGGCATGGGTTCATATTGTTCACAATGCATGGGTAAAGCTGGCACAGCTCCTTCATTCTGTGAGCGAATATTCGAAGACGAACCAAGCTGCAATTGAAACTGCTGCCCACCAAACATGTCACCATGTTGTTCATTCAACTCATATGGAGCATGAGCTACATTTTCATGAGTCGCAGCTTGATCAGTGATCTTCACAAATATTTCCTGAATTAGCCTAGCACCCAACTCAACAGCAAGCAAAATCAGATCCTCAAAACTGTCATCATCTGCAATTGGCATCAACATATACACAACCCCTTGACTCATATAATGTGTGTGTCTATGTATTATGTCCACATCACTATGATTACAGTCCGCACCTATCTTGCCACAAATGATTGCCTTAAAATTTTCGAAGTTGGCATTTACCCTAACCTTCACCTTCCCGATGGGCGGCCTGTCATATTGTGGCCCATAATTTCCATCCACTATGTTGCCATGAGCATAAACAATGAACCTTACATAATTAGCCATTCCAAAACCTATCCACAGCAAACTAAAATGTTAGCACAACACTTCAAACAGCATTCACTAACATTATAATTCAACAACATGAGTCACAAACCGATATCTTTTACACCACTTCCCATCATTACTCCTACACCACTTTTAATCATTCGCATATACTACTCCTACAAAAATTTACCGATCTACATCATTCACTCAAAACAAACAAACTCACGTATAATCACATTCTTTATCACTCATGTTCATGTAAACATCATAATCCTCAACTTAAGCTATTGAAGCATTTCATCGAACACCTTATATGCATGAAAAAATTCTCCATGAAAACTCCCTAGATCAGCCAATGCAATTCCGCAAATTTCACATATACACTATATATTACTCCTACAACACTTCATAACTCAGAATCATTCGCTAAAACATCCAGATCTGACAAAATTATACAACCACATACAAGTCCATTTTTCATGATTTTAACACCGAAATTGTGAAAAAATTACACTACATTGATAAACGATGAACTTACCTGAGATTGGAGAGCTTAATCCGCGCAAAAATCGGCCTGAAATGGAGATTTGGTGGAGGAATGGAGGCTGATCGGCGGAGGAGAGAATGAGAGGAAGAAGGAAGAGAAAGTATAAAGAAGAAGAGAAGAAGATGGGGCTGGAAAGAAGAGTTAGGGGGGAATATATTAGGCTTAAAGGCGCCGTTTGTAACGGCGCCTACCTGCTGAGTCCAAAGGCACCGTTTATAACGGCGCCTACCTGCTGAGTCCAAAGGCACCGTTTATAACGGCGCCACCTTGTGATCCAGATGCTCCTCTCGACTCCAAAGGGGTCGTTACGAATGGCGCCTTCCCCCGCCCAAAGGCGCTGTCACCGACAGCGCCTCCACCATCCCCCACACCCCGAATATTTTTCCTCCCCTCCATTTCGGGACAAATCGAAAGAAGGCACCCATTTTCGGTAAAAAAACCTAACGTAAACCGTTCACTGCTTTTTCATATAAGAAGAGCAGCAGCTTTTCTGGCAAGTCCATAAGGTGTTTCACAAATCAGTAACCATAATGACTAGTGAAAAAAAAAAAAGAAAAGAAAAGAAAAGAAAAAAAAAAAAAAGATAATATAGAAAAAGTTAGTATGGAGGTCGATTCTTTAGTGAAAACGCGGGTGCGGTGGTGGAAGACATATCAGCATAACATTTCTTGATGCACTTCAACCAACGTGACGAATCCCCGCACATGTGACCGCAACACAAGAAAACACTCGTCATGACGCATAAGAAGGCATGCTCATGAATTGGAAGCAGGAAGTGTAGCTTGAACCCCCCCAAGAAGCAGATGGAGACCATCGAACTCAAGATGAGAACCCAAGCAAGCTCCACGTTGAATCGCGTGATTTCCAGCTCGAATCAAAAAGCCACCGCTAAAACCGATGACCACTCTTTGACAGCATCCAATAAATTGCAGGTTTGGAGAATGCTGAGACCAAGGAAATCAATATTAGCAGTGTCCGGAATCTGGTTGTAATCAATTTTCACGTTGGCCAGCAGAACCCCCATCGTCAATATCAGTGTTCATAGTTTCTTCCTTTTCTCAGCTTCTTTCCGAACCTTGGCCTCGGCGTCTTCTTCTGGTGGAGGGTTTCTATTTGGCATTGCAATTCATACGAGCAGATTGAAAGAGGGAGAGGAAAGTGTGAGTATGTGAGGAGTAGCGTAGAGTGGATGAGGTGGTGAAAACGTACAGGAGGAAATATTCCCTGAGGTGTTGGCTTTATAGCTAAATCTGTTTTCTGTGCCTGCCAACCGTATGGTACGACCTGGGTACGAAGGCACAAAATGAGGTTTGTATTTCTGTGCCGGCCAATCATATGGCACAGCCTGGGTACGAAGGCATGACATGAGGTTTGTATTTTTAGAGTTACGGTTAGGTGATCTCAAGAGGAAATAATCATAGCATTCTTAAGGAATTTGTTATTTATTTTGAATATTTACTTTAATTAGTATAGTCAATATGGTGAACTAATAGAAAAGTTTATAATATTTGTAGCATTTGGTTATGAGAAGGAAAAATAAAATTAGTTGGGTTATATGGAACTTTGTCTTGGATATAATATTTGAAATACCGTGAGGGACAGTACTAGTTCCAATTCCTCATTTTCAAGTTTTGAAATTAGCAGTTCTGTTCGGATTCGATTCTATTCTGAACCATGCCTATGTCTAGGTTGGTGTCTTGATAATGTGCTTGCTACACATTGAAGTCATAGTGCTGTCACATTAGTTTAATATTTAAATTTTTAAAAATTGCTAAGAATCCCCAAGTTTCTTGAGCTTAAAACGATCCACTTGTTTATAATCAGCAGCCATCATATAAATTCCTTGTGTTTAGCCAAATCTATTGGCATAGTTTAATTAATTTTACTATTTTACTAGCTTTTAGTTTTGTCTGTTGTAGTTAGTTCTTATTCAAATAATCTTTTGGGAAGGGAGATCGACTCCTTCATCACCTGAGCTGAGAAAATGAGTTTTTCCCATTGACTTTACTTAATTTCTAAGTCTACGAATTTAATTCTTGGTAGATTTTCTGGTTACTTAGTTCTAACCTCAAAACGGCCATATCTAAGTTATTTTAATTCTGGTTTTCGCATATGATTAATCTATTTCTACATACTTTTGATGATCTATCCATTTCTAGGGTTATTTCAAACATTTAAGGTCATTTAGATCTCAAAATCTAAAGGATTCAAATTGCGCCTAGATTCATGTTTAAACCATTTTGACACTTTTTACAAGTTTTACCTTTAGTAGGCTTTCTAAGACAAGCTTATTATTTATCCCTATGTTCAAACACATTAAGAACTTAAAAGTAGTTCATAATACATGCTTGATCCTCGTGATGTTGCTTAAAAGGAATGGAAAAGCTTAGGGTCACAAAAACCAATCTTTGAAAATTTGTAGCGAACTTTTATTTCTTAGTACTTATACATAGATGATTTGGACTTCAAATATAGTGTCATACTTTATTTTGTCCCTTGTAAATCTTGTCTAAATTTTTATTGACAACTCTTTTGGAAAAACATTGGTTTTCATATGTTTTTTAAGAGAAGAATTTCACGTTGTAAAAATTTCAAAATTTCACACTCATATCTCGGCATTTTTGAAAAAAATTTAGGAGATTAATTTTTGTTTTCAAATTCTCTTTTGTGCATAGGATTTCTTAGGCATTGAAAATAAGTTTAATAAAAATATTTTACACAACAAAGAATTGCCAGTATACTAGGTTTTGGAATTTACATTAGCATTATAATAGCATCACTATGAGCACTTATATACATGAATACAAATTAAACTCATGGATATTTTACTAGTAAGGTGAACTCAAAATAAAAAGATGACAAGTTTGAAAATATAAATATGAGCAAAATCAAAATAAAAACATGGGAATCTTAGCTTATCGTCAAGACTCTCTGGGACTTGAAATAATCCTGACACCATATCATATAAATGAAAACGTAATAAGATGAAAAACAAAATAAAAGTCTTAGATTTTTTGTTAAGGCTTCCCGAGACTTGAAATAATCCGATCTCCTTCGAACTTGAGTATGTACAAGTCCAAGACTATAAATTGGCTAGTCTTATCTAAATTGCATGAAATTAAAGAACATGAAATAATTAGTAGTTAGATTAGTGAGCATTATGCTTTAAAGATTATTTATATTTATACTTATATTTATACATACATAAAGGTTAGATTAGGAAACTTGAAACAATATGTAAATAAACATGATTATAACATGAATATAATATGAACATAACTTGAAACAAAGTATATTGTCTTGCATTTTTTCATTCCTAGCATAATGCATCATAGGAATACTTTATGGAAACTACTCAACGACGCACATACATATTATATATCATAACATAAGAAGGTGGTTTAGTGTATTATCTAAAGGAGGAATTATGATGTGTGAGGAATAAAGAGGGGAGGAAGAGAAATTTAATGAGAGTTCAGAGTAAAAGAGAGGTTATGTAAGTGTGGGAAAAAATAAAGGAGGGAATTGGGTATTTATAGATAGAAAAGTTAGGAATTAACGTGTCAAAGAAAAATGAAAAAGAAAATAAAATTAAGGGGGAAGAGGGTGTGGGACGAGGAAGACAACGAGAGAGAAAAGAGAAAAGGAAAAAAAGGGTTATGAAAAGCAAGGTGTGAAGTAAGATAGATTATATGTCACGCCCCAAAGGGTATCCAAAACACGACAGTCTACCACACTCGATATTTAAACTTAAGTATGACAACCTTAATCATCCCATAAGCTTACATACCGGGTGTAAGGTGTACTTGCACAACTTTTAGGATCACACTTTGAATCGAATAATCTTAAGAAGGCATACAATAGCATTAAGAATAGAAATCACAATAAGATAAATAAGTTAAGTCTTTACAAAAGTCAAGGGGGCATACCCCCGCCAAAATAATAATGGAAGTCTATCCATTCCAATTCCATATTACAAACACTAGGGGTTCTATTAAAGAGATTTACCTAGAAGTCCACGCCTCTAGCTAGGTCCCAACTTTTTTAAAAGCTCATTCATCCAAAAGATAACCCTGTGCAAAATGTTCCCTCGAAACAATAAAAAATGAAAATACCACAATAAAACTATCGGGGTGTAAGCTAATAGGATTAGTGAGATTCATTTCTAAATATTTAATACTCAACAACAGAATATAACAGACAAGTTATTAAAAATCATATGAAATGCACAACCACGTGAGCATACAAGTATATGACTTTCCGGGAGCCATATGTGAATGGATTTATGCCCTCCATTCGGGGTTAGGATGGTCCATAAGACATGCAACCATAATTTCCAATTCTGAGTGGGGTGGTCCATAAATCATGCAACCATAACCCCGATCTCTTTCTCTTAGTTATACAACCTCGGTTGTTTTATGATAGTAGTTTTATGTGCCTACTACACATCCGTTAACTTGAACGATCTCACATCCTTAATGTTAACATAGGCCCCTCGCCTTCCGCGGATATACTTTTGTCCCACCAAAGGTATATTAGCTAATGCAATGTGACTCACTACGTGATATGCATGTATAGTTTATTCATATAATCGTGGCATGTTAATTACATAGATTAAATGTGATCATAGAGAATTTCAAACAATCCAAGTCTATGCTAGCTCATACAATGATTATCCAACAAGTCTTATCTCGATATACTTATTATTAATTCAACCACGATTAAACCACAACTCATCATGATTTTATCTTTTCCTAATTCTAATGCCACTACAATTACAAGCATATACATGAGTACAACTATTTAAGAAATAAACTCACTCGGCCATGTAGAGAAATCCACTAGTCGTAGTAGTCCTCGGGGAGTGGAAATCCGTCCTCCAAATCACCTAAGTACAAGGAATACCCGAAATGAGTATTTCTTATAAAGTTCTAATAACTTAACAATTCTAGCTACTAAGTTCGTCAATTTCCGCATAAGTTAAAGTCCTAGCTTCATTTGACCATATCTAACTCGTTTTAACTCGGAATTGAGCATATAATATACCGATTTCTATCTATTTCTAAAGATTTATCTATTCCTAACATTATCATCAAATTTTGAAAATGTTTAGGTCACGAAACAGAGGGATCAGATCTGATCCGTAGGACTTTCCAATTCCCCAAAAAAAAAAAAAATTTGTGAATGTTTGTGATGTTCCTAGCATATAGATCAACTATACATGCAATATTGATGATTTCCTATCATGAATGGCATGATATGAACTTGATGCATGCATGCTCTTGACCTTATTTACTAAAAGGAAATTTAAGAAACTTTTTATTTGTAAAACTTCCATGACTATTTACTTTCAAGAAAACTAGTTTCCTAACTTTGACTATTCCGCTTGTTTTAGATCCATTTTCTTAAAAAAAATCAAATTATCCTTGTTCAAATTGAGTCTTCACTATACCTATTACTTAAACCTTCATTTCTACATAAAAACTTGCATTTTACACTTTGTAAATGTGTTTTCAAATAGGATTTAGGCAAAAATCCGAATTTTTTGAAATTAAATTTTTGGATGATTCTTTCGGAAAAAAAAAAAAGCTTGTTTAATGCATTAAAACTTAAGGCCGTACTATACCTATTCCTTAAGGACTTCGTTTATTACACAAAACTTTCATTTTTATTTGAAAAATAAGTGTTTTCATGGCATTATTCCAAAATTACGAATTTTCTGAATTTAGTAGTAACTCAACATTTTCTATATTGTTTCTACCCTTTGGTTTACACATTAATCTCATCAAAACTCATTTCAACTTATAAAAATCATTACTCAATAATATCTATTACCTATATCCTTCATTTTTCACATAAAACATGAGTTTTAGAGTTGATTAAAGGGTTTTAAAAATAGGCTTTGAAATCATACGAATTTGTCTTTAAACCTTTCAAACAAAAACTTTTCCTTTGTAAGTTTCTTGTTTTATTTGCCTAAGAATCCACCAACTACAACATCTATATACACAAAATAAGCCTTTATGAGCATTAATGCATGAAAACATAAATCATCCATAAGATCATAAATGTCAAGCATGGTATAAGCAATCTAAAAGCTAGATTTACTACTTATGATATATGAAATGAAGTTTAAAAAAGCATGAACATGGGTTTTTATGCTAGATCTCTACTTTACCCTACTTTTACATGCATAACCATGAAAATACTTCAACAAAAACTTAATCAAACACAAGATCTACTCTTATGATGGCTTGATATTCATGTAGTAGCATTTTCTTGTCCCTTGCATGTGCTCACGAGGACTTAGAGTGAAAACGCTCATGAATAATCTTGCCATTACAGGATTAAATGGTATAGAGGCTTAAGAATCATCACCTAAGGTTGGATTTAGTGAAGAAATGAAGAAGAATGAAGCTTGTTTTTTGTGTGTGTGTGAGGGGGATAGGGCTCACAGCAAGGAAAAAAATGGAGAGAGTTTAAGAGTTCTTGAAACAAATGAAATGAAAATGAAGAGAGAGAAAAGAAAAGGATTATTTATATTAAGTAATTTAGGGTTTGTTTGTGTTATAAAAAGAAATAAAATAAAGCAAATTGGAATCAAGGAGGGGAGGGAGTTTGATTTTATTTGTTTTGTAATTTATGTAATAAAAAATACTAAATGTAATAATTTGTTAAGAGATAAAAATTCTTGGAAAAGAAAATATAATTGAGTGTTTGTAAGGATGTAAGACTAGGGTATAGGTTGTGTGTGTAGTAGGTTGTACTTGTGAAAAGTAATAAATAGTAGACAAGATATTTACTTTACCTATAGTAAAGAAAATGCGGAAAAAAAGGTTATAACTGTAATTTTTATAATCCGAGAAATTATATAACATATATTTTTGAAATCTTTATAAAATTTCGGTTCTAAAGAGTATTCCGGAACATTTTTCTGAATTTATAGTTCTGGGGCTCACTTTTCCATAATGGAGCTCGGAAGGCCCGGAATAGAAATTTTTTTGAAATCGAAATTTTTTATGGTTTGAAATATACTTTAAAACAATAATCCACATTAAATTATTCTATAGAGGTTCTTTTAAATTGAAATCGAAAAAAAGCCGGATCTAGAGTTCCTAGGCTGCTCATACTAATCCTGTTTAGGGTTTTGGTATCCGATTTTCGAAGTTTACTCGGTTACTAAGAAAACCGGGGTTTACATTATATATGTATAAGAGTAGGTTATGTAGGTGTATAAATAGGCACGTAAGAGTGTAAGAAAAAGTAATTGATAAGAATAGTAATTTGAAAATAACAAATATTTACCATTAGAAGGTAAAATCCATGCATAAGTGCTACAACTGACGTTTTCATGACCCGACAAAATTTTATTTGATATTGTATGGATAAAATTATTATTTTGTTATTAATTATTTTTCGAATTATTTTGCCTCAATTTACATATCGATGATCGGGCACACAAACTATTATCGAAAAGGGTTGGGACGATTAGGGTTTCGGATATAATTGACGTTATGGGGTAAAAATTCTAGACTCACCTAATTTTTTGGATTTCCACATTTTCCTACTTCATCTGACATTCTAGGGTTCTGTAGTTATCTCTAATCTGATCTAAGGTTTATTTTGGGTTTAAGGCCGGTCCAATTCGACTTTAGGGTTTCAGCTCTGATTTCGATTATAAGGTTTTATTACAAAGCTATCTTGAAATCTAAGTATCTTACAATATTTCTCATAATAACTTCAAGATATTTATCACTATCCCCAGTACATGTAAAAGGACAAGAAAAAAACTTTATATATAGAAAATAAATATCTTTCCAAATGATTATAAGATGATCATATAATTTTATTTTATTTTTTGAATCATTTCATTGGAATGAATTCAATAATTCAAACCATAATATAACATTGACATTACTCACACAAAAGTGGAAAGTTTTGTATCTATAAATTACTAAACTAATAGGTACTTTTCTTTGTAAAAAAATTATATATATATAATATATATTCATTCATACAACACTAAGTTTGGTTCAACCAACCTCATGATGGAAAGTTAATTGATGAGTAATGATATACTTCAAAGTAGCTATCTAAGTTATAAAAAAAATATTTAACAAGGATAGAAAAATGAAATCTATAATTTACCTCTTTTTTTTTCCTCTTTTGTTATAATCATATGGCCGTGAATATTTAACATAGAATAAAATAAACCAAGCACATGATCATATTTTCAAACAATTAATAAAATTGAGCCCTTATATCCCTTAAAACATGACTATTTAAATGCATACTCTACTTTTATTGCCTGCAATGTGAAATCTTGCAAGGTCGATAATATGACATTTGACATTTAGTGGTTGTTAAACTATATGAAGATTTAATTAATTACTAATAATGAGTGAATTTAGAAGATAGCACGTGTAACTTGTATACTTTGGACACCAAGGCAAAAGTAAATGAAAATTCATGGAAGTTTTCTTTCCACATAGGTTTTACACCTTTTCCAAATTTATAGCCTACTGAATTGTAGTCATGACGAAGAAAATTGATATTTTATCCTATTTATGAAGACCCTCTCAAAAGGTGTCGTTCCATACAATCACTCCCTCTCCAGTAGAGTCGCCAAAAATGCAAACATACACACTTTGTATGATTAGCATTGAATAGAATGATAATAAAAAGAATAATTTGGAGAGGATTAGAGATGCAAAATAGGCAGTCTCAGTAAGCTTCACATCATGTGATAGGCCATCTATTCAAAAGTTCTAATCCCATTATAGATGGTGTGATCATGTATTTATTATGGTCACAATATATTTTCAACCTTGGATTTTATGAGCAATTAGTGGTCAAGATTTATTGGAGTTCAATAACCTAATGTGCTAATGAGAATAATAAAGCCCAATTTCACACACACACACACACATATATATATGGTGAAACCCATCAATATCTAAGTCTGCTAAGAAACGTTAAAGCATACAAGACAAATTTTAACGAACTTTAACTTGAGCTCATCAATCAAAAACTCTCAAAATTATCTCAAATTAGGTCTAATTACTTGGATTATATCACTAATCCAAATAATTAGCCTAAAAATAATTTAGTTAATTTAAGTTTGATTTATGAATTTATATCATACAAAAATTCCTCATCTAGTGGTATCTCCAGGCCTGTATATTAAGTTTATAAATGAGTGCAATTGGTATTTTAGTGATGATTACGAATACCTTACAATTCTTAATTTTGGGCTTTTGGAAATTTTAGGATTTAAGATCATACATATATATTATTTTAAAATATTCATGTTGGAGATTTGATATATTTTTTTTAATCTTCATTCTAGCATTTAACTTTTGTGCTGCCGACGAAGAATGCAGAGGGTGTTTCAAACCAAGTGTTGTTCCCTTTATGATTATATGCTAATGCATTAGTGTATCAATATAGATTATCTCAGGTTTTTTTTTTTCCCTAGGGGAGTAACTCAGAAGGTCAAGGACTTAATAATTTAATTTGTGAGATAGTAAATGAACTTAGGAATGTGTACAAAAATATAATAATTGTGTCTCTCTTCCTACAAGTTAAACGTCGAGGACGAATCTTTTTTATTTATTATGATTTTTATCATTGGGTTTTAAAGCAGGGGTCTCATTTAATATTAATATAGCAACTACCAAAGTTTATAAACAAGTCAAAAGGTAACTTTTTCATTTGTCAACCCAAAGAATGTTCTGTCTGCTTTCCAATTGTTTTAAAAAAAATTAATTCAAATCCTCATCATTTATATCGGTAATTAATATTACGTATTTAAAATAGAGTTATAATAACAAACTACCAAAAAAAAATATTAATAATAATAACAGTATAAATTCTTCAAAAAAAAGTGTCAAGACAAATTAAATCTTAATGTTAACATCAAGTAAAGAACAGATTAATGTAACGGATTTCTGGGCAAAAATGGGACCCTTTGGAAAAATTTGTCCCGAAATGGGACATTCTGGAAAATTATTCCAGAAATAGGTTGGTGAAGGCGCTGTCTTACAGCGCCTTCGAGTTTACAAAGAAGGTGCCGTTTGTTTTAGGTGAAGGCGTCGTTCCTAACGGCACCTTCAATAGAAACAGTGAAGGCGCTTTTAGGAATAGCGCCTTCAGCTGATCTAGCCCCCCCACTCCCCCTTGCCCTGCAAAAAAAGCCCGATATACAACCAATGTCAGCTATAACCAGTAAAATAGATAAAAAAGTGTGAATCGAGGATTTTCAACCTGCAAAAATACCAATACAATCTCCCTGACTCCACAGAAATAATTCGAACACCCAAAACATAGAAATTGTAACACCAGCAACAACACATCCAACAGCTCAATCCTGCAAACTTAGTTCAACACCCCAAACGTGCAGAAGCAACATTCACTGACAACAGAAATAAGATAAAGAAAATATAATTACATGCCATAAATACATATGAGTTTAATAGTTTAAATGAAAAGCAAATACAAAGTAGGAAAATATAAGGCTATCTCCTCCTAGGGGGCCTCCGTATGCTCCTAGAGATCCTAGACAATATGGATCGTGCACCACGCTGTGCAGGTGTTGGCTCAAGAGGATCAGCCTCCTCAGTAAGTGATGCACTGAAATCTGATGGAGGGATAGGGGAGGCATGGATGGGTCTCCTATACTGTGATAACTGTGTAACTCCCTCACCCATATCGGCATCATCAGGTGGAGGCACTGGACGCCTCTTCTGCGGCAGTGGTGGAGGTTGATGAGATGAAGAGCCAACCTCGCTGTATGGAGTATGGTAGGAAGGCAATGATGAGGTGCTATGGCGTCCCCTGACAACTGTAGATCTGGATCGAGCTAGTGATGGAGCATGGCGAACAGTTTGGTACTGCTGCTGATCATACTCACTCTCACCCTCTACAACAGCTTCAACCTCGGTAGGTGCGGTGTACCGAGACTCAGGATAAAGATGGTCGATAACACCATGCTCATCTACAGTTTGTATGGCCTCATCTGCAATGGAATGAGCTTCTACTATATCAGAAGTCATCCTGATCCGCCTAAATCGATCGGTCTGCAATAATGAAGGAAGTAAGATTCACAATTACATATCTTTATATATGAGAAATGAAATATAATAATATCTATGTCTCACCAACCCATTGACCATAGCACCAATATGGCTAATATATCTCCTGGTGACACGTCTGAACCAACGCAAGTAGTCAGGGTCGACCCCGAATGGAAGGTCAACATCGACCAGGCGATCCTGTCTCTCATTCCACATTTCATGATACACAGCGTGATGAACAATCCAATTAGTGTCGACCTGCCCCCTCAAATCTATCTTATGCAGGTCCCTATCCGTGTTACATCCAGTTAGAACTCTCTGGTAACCCACAAACTGTCGAATGACACGATCTGGGAAACATCACTCAATGTATGAAAAGCAAATGAGGTGGACCCGAGCTGTCCAGACATCCATACCCTGACGACAGTATGGTGAAAGTCTATGGAGGATGTCATCTGTGTAAGGGAGCCAAACAATCTGTGCCATAAAACAAAACTCGTTACACAAAGAAACAATAATACATCTGTAACTTTTAGGGTGAATGTGAGAGGATTTATACCTGTTCAGACCCTATCATGTCAAACGCCATCCTATAAGCTGAGATGACGTGAGATGAGTGGCGAGTAGTGTCCCGGATGATCGACCATCGTGCAGCAAGGGGCGCTGCAGCATGCAATGGTGGACCAAAACGTGCTCGAGGTGCTATAACAGGGAATCGATCCCATGCCCACACCTGCAATCGGACAAGCGCTGCACCAATCTGCTCCACACCCTCTAAAGAAGCACGACAAAGCTGATGGTATGACCTACTCAGGCAGGCACTACCCCAGCTGTACTGGCCCGCCTGAGCGAAGTCCTCTAACAATGGCAAGAACATAAAGTATACTAGTGAACCAGATTTATCTGCAAATATACACCCACCCATTAGTTGCAGTATGTAAGCACGAGCATGCCTCATGATCTGCTCCTCTGGTGCATCATCCGGTAAATGTGCAAAATGTGACTGTAGCCAAGTAAGGCTCAAACGACCTCCACGAGAAGTACCACCCTGTGGGTAAGCCCCTAATAGCCTCATGCACTCTGACTGCCACCCGGTAGCAATGGATGTGCTACCAACTACTAGTAAACCATGTACTGGCAGTCCTAACTGGACCTCCACATCCTGTAACGTGATGGTCATCTCCCCATGAGGCAAGTGGAAGGTGTGAGTCTCTGGACGCCATCTCTCTACCAATGCAGAAATGAGATGCCAATCAAGCTGAATGTAGGGGAGACGTGCAAGACCAATGAATCCAGCCTGCTCCAAATAAGGCAATATACGCTCGTCTATTGGGCATCCAACCTGGTCGTGCCTGGAGGTCGGTTCCCTGCGCCTAACAAGGAGCGCTGTAACAGATGCCTGGAAGAAATACATGAAGCGTTATTACCCATGTTGATATTGTGAATCCACAAAGCTTAAAATGGAAGTGCAGTATGTGATTTGGTACCTCATTTAACCAAACAGCTGAGGAACGATGTCTGCCCTACTGGGAAAGTACTGAATCATCAATGGGGCCTGGCTCCATCTACCCTGCATGTAAGAAGGAAGTGAGGTTACATGAAATGAGAAAATGTGATTAAAATATGATAACTACATAATCGAAAATGAAACAACATTCGACAAATTCAAACCACGATATCACCAAACCTTGACGAACTTTGTCCTGCTCTATCTGGACAACTCCTCCTATTGTGACCATCCCGTCTACATAGGTCACAGGTTACTTTATCGGGCCGTTCTCTCCAATCCATTTCCATTGTATATCGCTTTGTCCTAGGTTTTTCTTTTCCCCTTGCACTCGTGGGATCAGGAATAAGGCAAGGGAAGTTGGCTGGGGATGGCCATTCGAGTTCATCTCCAATTGGGTAGAAATGAGATTCATAACATTGCACTTCATTCATCCACCTATACCAAGGGCCGACAAAGGAAGTCCAATCCACATTAGCAAATCCTGCAGCTGCCATTACATGGGAACATGGCAGTCAGTATATTTGCCATTTGTTGCATGTGTATGAAAGTTGCGAAAAGTCAACCTTATGTGTTCTATCACCACGCTTCCAGCGACCTTTCTCCCGTCGAGTACCCGTACGTACCTCGAACAATCCAATACCTCTATTAAATCGAGTTACTTGATGTGAAGTAGCCCGTGAAGCCCATAAATCTATCTTCTTCTTCGCATAAGTTGTGAAAACCTCGCTGCTCATAATGGCATTCCTCGCTGCAGACAGTCTTTCTTCCCAATACATGACACAGTTGTAAAAGATTTTTTTCACCAGCCCACATACAGGTAATCCTCTAGCTCCCTTGATGACAGAATTGTATGTTTCTGACATGTTTGTAGTCATGTACCCAAAACGGTAACATCCATCAAATGCTAGTGTCCAAGACTCCTTGGGTAGGATCATATCTCCATTTGATTGTACTTGATTGAACCACTCTACTGCTTCTTCATCAATATTCTTCACAAGCTCCATAGACTTCTCGAATTTTCGCGCCTGAGCCTGAAATGCAGCATATGTCACTAAGTTTTTGCACCTTTGATTCTTATAAACTTTGTTGAAATTGCTGGCAATATGCCGTACGCAAAATCGATGCACCGCAAAGGGAGGTTGCCACCCATTTGATTCATCCGCAACAGCCCCAATAATACCAGCCCCCCGTC
This sequence comes from Combretum micranthum, assembly GCA_024138025.1. Lineage (NCBI taxonomy): Eukaryota > Viridiplantae > Streptophyta > Magnoliopsida > Myrtales > Combretaceae > Combretum > Combretum micranthum. Next base: position 71,930 of record JAMXBD010002244.1, read on the forward strand.
TGAGATGATGCATACAGTCTCTTCTCCCCTGTGTCCTATAACCCCTCGTTTCAACTTCCTCAAAAACCATGACCATGCTTCTTTAGACTCAGATGGAGCCAGACAGAACGCTAATGGTAAGATGTGATTGTCTCCATCTACACCACATGCCACGAGTAACACATGCTTGTATTTGCCGTATAGAAACGTACCATCAACACTAATAACAGGCCTGCAATGCTTAAAGGCCTCAACGCAAGGACCAAAGCTCCAGAAAACCCACTTAAAATGCGCCTCATCGGGTATAGGTGATCTTGTCCACCCCCACTCTACTATCGACCCCGGATTACTTGACTTGATTGCATTGAAAAGCTTTGGAAGTTCATTGTAAGATTTGACCCAGTCACCATAAACCATAGCAATTGCTTTTTTCTTTCCTTCCCAAATCCTTCTACGAGAAACCATATACCCATATACCGCCAAACAATGAGACTCGAGCTCCTTTGCTTTGCAATCTGGATTTTTCCGGACAAAACTGATAAACTCTCGAGCTAGGATATTCGAGTCTATCTGTGAATGGTCCTGTCCAAGTAACGGATTAGTGCAAGAATGGGGACCATCAAGCTTGGTGATTACAAAAAGTCCTTCTAGTTTTTTCAAACAAGCTCGTATCCGCCACGGACAACCTTGATCACTTTTACTGCAATGAGCAATCCATAGATTTTTCTTGGACTCATCAACTCGGAAGTTGCAGTGTGTTCTAATGTGAGCAGCTTTCACAGTCTCAATTAGATCATTCTTTGTCTTGAACATCATCCCCTTCACTAATTCTTGGCTATCACAAATATTTGCAGACATAGCATCCATTTCATCTTCAAATGTCACATAGCCATCACCGCCTCCACCTACATTGAAATAGGGAATTGAGTCTCTTACCGAAGCTGACTTGACATTGAATCTCGTGGCAGTGAACTATGTGGGCCAGCAACACCTGCAACGTTTCCCCTTTGAACTTCTTCTCCTACTGTATTGTCATCCTCCTCGTCTACCTCATCTTCGATTGTATCCCCATTTTCATCCACATTAAAACCACCATCAGAGTGATCATCTTCTATCCCGGTAGCAAACACTGGTGCCACTTCCTGTGCTACTCTATTCTCAAATTCTGACAGTGTCTCATCAAATGGCATGGGTTCATATTGTTCACAATGCATGGGCGAAGCTGGCACAGCTCCTTCATTCTGTGAGCGAATATTCGAAGACGAACCAAGCTGCAATTGAAACTGCTGCCCACCAAACATGTCACCATGTTGTTCATTCAACTCATATGGAGCATGAGCTACATTTTCATGAGTCGCAGCTCGATCAGTGATCTTCACAAATATTTCCTGAATTAGCCTAGCACCCAACTCAACAGCAAGCGAAATCAGATCCTCAAAACTGTCATCATCTGCAATTGGCATCAACATATACACAACCCCATGACTCATATAATGTGCGTGTCTGTGTATTATCTCCACATCACTATGATTACAATCCACACCTATCTTGCCACAAATGATTGCCTTAAAATTTTCGAAGTTGGCATTCACCCTAACCTTCACCTTCCCGATGGGCGGCCTGTCATATTGTGGCCCATAATTTCCATCCACTATGTTGCCATGAGCATAAACAATGAACCTTACATAATTAGCCATTCCAAAACCTATCCACAGCAAACTAAAATGTTAACACAACACTTCAAACAGCATTCACTCACATTTTAATTCAACAACATGAGTCACAAACCGATATCTTTTACACCACTTCACCACTCAAAACCACTTCCCATCACTACTCCTACACCACTTTTAATCATTCGCATACACTACTCCTACACAACTTTACCGATCTACATCATTCACTCAAAACAAACAAACTCACGTATAATCACATTCCTTATCACTCATGTTCATGTAAACATCATAATCCTCAACTTAAGCTATTGAAGCATTTCATCGAACACCTTATATGCATGAAAAAATTCTCCATGAAAACTCCCTAGATCAGCCAATGCAATTCCGCAAATTTCACATATACACTATATACTACTCCTACAACACTTCATAACTCAGAATCATTCGCTAAAACATCCAGATCTGACAAAATTATACAACCACATACAAGTCCATTTTTCATGATTTTAACACCGAAATTGTGAAAAAATTACACTACATTGATAAACGATGAACTTACCTGAGATTGGAGAGCTTAATCCGCGCAAAAATCGGCCTGAAATGGAGATTTTGGAGGAATGGAGGTGATCGGCGAGGAGAGAATGAGAGGAAGAGAGGAAGAGAAAGTATAAAGGAGAAGAGAAGAAGATGGGGCTGGAAAGAAGAGTTCGGGGGGAATATATTAGTCCTAAAGGCGCCGTTACAAACGGCGCCTTCCTCGTGATCCAGATGCTCCTCCCGACTCCAAAGGCGTCGTTACGAACAACGCCTTCCCCCCGCCCCAAAGCGCTGTCACCGACAGCGCCTCCACCATCCCCCACCCCCGAATATTTTTCCTCCCCCTCCCATTTCGGGACAAATCCGAAAGAAGGCACCCATTTTCGGTAAAAAACCTAACGTAACTGTTCACTGCTTTTTCATATAAGAAGCAGCAGCTTTTCTGGCAAGTCCATAAGGTGTTTCACAAATCAGTAACCATAATGACTAGATGAAAAAAAGAAAAGAAAAGAAAAGAAAAAAAAAAGATAATATAGAAAAAGTTAGTATGGAGGTCGATTCTTTAGTGAAAATGTGGTGCCGGTGGTGGAAGACCATATCAGCATAACATTTCTTGATGCGCTTCCAACCAACGTGACGAATCCCCGCACATGTGACCGCAGCACAATAAACACTCGTCATGACCAGCCATAAGAAGGCATGCTCATGAATTGGAAGCAGGAAGTGTAGCTTGAACCCCCCCAAGAAGCAGATGGAGACCATCGAACTCGAGATGAGAACCCGAGCGAGCTCTATGTTGAATCGCGTGATTTCTAGCTCGAAGCAAAAAGTCACCGCTAAAACCGATGACCACTCTTTGACAGCATCCAATAAATTGCAGATTTGGAGAATGCTGAGACCAAGGAAATCAATATTAGCAGTGCCCGGAATCTGGTTGTAATCGATTTTCACGTTGGCCAGCAGAACCCACCGTCAATATCAGTGTTCGTAGTTTCTTCCTTTTCTCAGCTTCTTTCCGAACCTTCGCCTCGGCATCTTCTTCCGGTAGAGGGTTTCTGTTTGGCATTGCAATTGATACGAGCAGATTGAAAGAGGGAGAGGAAAGTGTGAGTATGTGAGGAGTAGCACAGAGTGGATGAGGTGGTGAAAACGTACAGGAGGAAATATTCCCTGAGGTATTGGCTTTATAGCTGAATCTGTTTTCTGTGCCTGCCAACCGTATGGTACGGCCTAGGTACTAAGGCACAAAATGAGGTTTGTATTTCTGTGCCGGCCAATCAAATGGCACTGCCTGGGTACGAAGGCATGACATGAGGTTTGTATTTTTAGAGTTACGGTTAGGTGATCTCAAGAGGAAATAATCATAGCATTCTCAAGGAATTTGTTATTTATTTTGAATATTTACTTTAATTAGTATAGTTAATATGGTGAAACTAATAGAAAAGTTTATATAATATTTGTAGCATTTGGTTATGAGAAGGAAAAAAAAAATTAGTTGGGTTATATGAAACTTTGTCTTGGATATATAAATTTGAAATGAACTGGAACAAGCAAAATTTGAAAGAAATTATTCATGTAAGGGATGGGGTTTTAACCCAATATGAAGAGAAGGAAGGAAATGTTTGTTTTATGATAAATATGAAATTACAAGACCAATCAATTATATGTCTGAGTAAAATTAAATTGATAACTCAATTCATATAGGAATTGAGGATTTTGTGAATATTGACATTTGTTTAATTTATCCACCTCATATATGATTTGAGGATTTTGTATATGTTAACACTTGTTTAATAAAAGTAAAAAAGATATCACTCTAAATGGAAGCATAGGCCAGTGGCATTGTACTCTAGTGGCATCATTCTAGACTTTTAAATGAGAGATATTGGTTCGATTCCTCCCTTCATAATGGAAAAAAAAAAAAACTGGAAGTGTAGGATTGGCCCAATAGGAGAAGGAAAGGGTTAATATCAATTTGATGTATTTAAAATATAAAGTTACAATTATATACATCCAGAAATATGCGTTTATTAGTGTACAGATTGTACATTATAAGAATAGTTGATAATACATAAATATATCTTCGGTTTGAGCTTGAACATTATGTGACTATGTTATTTAAGGAATTTTACTTGATGATTATAGTTATTAATAGACAAATCGAGCATTAATGGAGGGATTAGGATTTACCCCAACAAATTGAGAATAACAAAGCCCATAAAGATTAAAGCAAACATAACTGTCCTAGGGAGCCACCTAAAAATCCTCCCATTTTAGATATCTTCTGAAGTTGCTCAAGAACCTAAATAGTAGAGGTAATTGAAGATTAAAACGTTATATCATCTGTAAACTAGAAATTAGGCAACCACATTGCAACCTGTAATTTATCTCTACAAAGAACCTTCAACTTACTTACCTAATGATAGATCCAAAAAAATTATTTATATATCATCTTCTTATATACATCCTACTAATATTTACAAACCGTCAAAAGCTATTTACACATCGTTATAGTAGTAATATTCACATTTCAAAATTAATTAAAAGGAGACAAATTTTCCTTCTTGGTTAGTAACTTCAATATTCAATAACCACATGTAAAAGTTAGTAAAAGAAACTTTTACAAACCCTTAACTCACTATTGAATAAAATGAATACACAAACAAAACACATATCAAAGTATTCTTATAAGAAATAAAACATAACGCATGCAACACTTATTAGCCCTTGCATATTTCATTGCCACCAGCACCAGCATCACCACCTAAAATTCAGTTAACTACCGGTCTAGCCCTATTTCCTTCCTAACAATATGGATTCATTTGCCATCATTCTATCAAATTCCTCTCATATCAACCGGATTATTCTTAACAATGTCCAAAAAGACAATTTAAATATTCAATTTTGAGGCAAATAAATATAGGAAATATCTAAATAAAAGCATAAAAGATGACAAAAGAGGGGGAAAAAAAGGAGCACGCTTCAAACCAGCTCTTGAAGCAAACTGTATACAAGCTACTCTAGTCATCCGAGTTAATACCAGTTTAGTTTGGTAATGGGTGTAATAAATGTATAAAATGGTTCTTTTCATTTTTGAAATACATCATGTCCACCATAAGGTGGTGTACAACAATCTTCACTGCTATAACCATATGATTCCAATTTGGAGTAAACGGAAGTTTCATTTTCAAAATTGTTGCTGCTCTTAAATGCCTCGAGTAACTAGCAAATTTTGAGGTCATCTGCAACCCAGAGCAGAGAGACCAACAACAACAAATTTTACATACCGTGTGGTAGTGGGCAAGAGTAAAAATTTTCGGCTACAGACAAGAAAGCAAAAGGAAATCAATCTTTTCTGTAAAAAATGTTCCTAAAATGATGTTTCTGCCTTGCATTTGCCTCTAGATGAAAAACCCAATCATTGTGGCCGTTACATAATGATGCAACACTTCCTTTCTTCCACTGGTTGTACTGAAACTGGCTGGAATCGATTTGCCTCGGCTGGGTTGTATGTAAACTCAGAAGTATCCAGTCCGTACTGTTTAGAGATCCGAGACAAAAATCAATTACATCAGAGTACAATTCAAATTTCAATACTATGCAAGTGTCACATCAATAATTAGACTAAAGGAAGTAGATGTTTTCCCTCATGATGATATGACTTTCAATAATCTTTGCACGCTGATGTTAGAAGCAATTACTCCATAATTTGAAATCAGAATTTGTCACTTTAGTATAACATAAGGCAATAAATAAATCTCTCTATTTCCACATTAGCAATTTCTACACTGCTATACTCTATATTGTTATGGTCCTTTTGTATTATAGATCTTCCAAAGTCTTCAATTCGGCTTCTGGTTTTCTGAATAATCATACAAAGGGTCAAAATAAAAGAAGACAAAGGACTTCTTACATTGGAAAAGAATCCGAGGACAAAGATGTACTGAAAATACTCCGAAGACATACAATATACGAAGGAATCTAAAAGAATGAAGAAGGAAAAAGTAGCAGGCAATGAGCCTTCTTTTTTATGATGTAACTGGAAAGAAAAACTTTAATCATGTTGTATTAATATAAGAGTAAAAACATCTGCTACCTAAAAAGATATCTGATCGTTTGAATGGTCAGATTAGGCCAGTGTCTGAAATTACCCAATGGATACATTCTATCAAGCACCATGCAACTTAGGTTTGGATACATGTTGCCCAAACTTCTGAAAGCTGTTAGCCCATGGGCACGGTTGAGGTAGGGTTAGACAGGTTTTTGGCCAAGTTAGAAGGACTAGAACCCCGAATTTGTGGTCATAATGCCCACTTCAATAGCTTGGAGTGCTGTCGAAATCTATCAACCCTATTATTAGTCATTATTTATTGACTGATATTTTTCTAATCCTTCTCGATGATATTTACTTAAAACAAAAGCCACCATGCAAAAAATCGTGAAGAGATCTCACCTTCTCTCTCATACGTGCACTCCATGCATCATTCCTGGCTGGTCTCTGTTCAAGGGCACCTGCAACTGGAACTCCTGTAGCTGGCGGTGCAAGCAGTGGCTGTCGAATCTGTTGTCTTGGAGCAATGTATTCATCATCGCTGTCATACTCTACTGGCCTGTTTGTTGCCCTCACCATAAGAGACAGCCAGAAGACCAATGCCTGCCAAAAAAAAAAAAATAAAATAAAATAAAAAATAAAAATAAAAATAAAAAAACATTCCTAATCAGATGTGAAATACTTCTGCCCATTTATCGTTAGGCAAATTGCTAAATATATACTTGTCCACAAAGGGAACAGGGCAATTGGCATGCCCTTAGTGGAGCAACAAAAGGAGTTGAATCTTGTTACCAACAAGACATACTTCAAATGCTTTGTCAATTATTATTTGCAACTCTGCCTTGGAATTCTTATTATGAATTATAAAAGGTCTGGGTTTGACATTTAATCAAAAGCAAATTTTTTAAGTGTGGTAACTACTGCATTTCTACCCAATAGGAGAGACCAAAAGAGAGACACAGAGAGAGATAATCATGGAATTGCCATTTTATTTAATACTTTGAGTTGAGCTGATGCTGGTCAGCATTCTTTCAGGTGTATCATGAGTGAAAGGCATTAGCTAGCCAGCATATTTTTATAATGGGTAAGCTGTGCTCTCAGTTTATATGCTCTTGAAATTTAATCTCAAACCAGCATATAACCATCATGAGGAATTGATAAACCTCTTGCACAATGTTAAGGGAATTGGTATTGGTGTATTTCAATTTCTCACAATCCTTCTAACTAAAAAGTGGGCATGCATTTTTTTTTTTTCCCTTTTTCAGGGGGTGCGTGTAAATAAATTTATGATGGTTTTACCTCCAAAACAACAATACCAAAAGCAACCCATTTCACAATATCCCAGTGCTCTTTCAGGAAATCATATATCATATCAAAGTCTCCAGTTTTGTCCGTTGGGAGATCCTAAAAATACAGTTAATCGATAATTATTCACACAATATACAAAGTAATCATCAGCATTAAAACATATGAATAAGCTAATACTCACATCTTCCCAGTTTTTGTCGAAGTATATGAAAGCTGCACATCCCAGCTCCACCAAAATCAACAAGATAATTAACAATGAATACTGTGCTTCAGATAAGGATTGCACAGCCTAAAAATGCGATGCTTTTGAGAAATATAAAACATAACTGGGAAATAATGACAAGGCTGATATTTTAAGCTCCTGGTTGCATTTGGATGATATGCTGTGACACAGCACATGAACAGCTATAGCAGTAGGCTATGGATTCACTTGCAAGGGACCTATGGCAATGATGCAACCAAATATGAAAGTGATGTAATTATATAATCAAATTACTCAAACTCTTGAAAAAAGGATACACAGGACAAGCAGCAACCATTCCGTGTTGCAGTACCAATGCAACCAAAGCACGATATAATGAAGAGAACCACTCCAACACCGATAAACAAATATATGAACCTGCGATAACATAATGGTGCATATTAAGAGTTACATTCAAGTGAATTGAATGTGACACATTAAGTACCCATTCACTTCATTGTGATAGTAATTCTGTTACAGTCTTATTCTTTATAAATAGCTATTACGGTATTCAGTTGGGGTAGAATCCTCATTCATATGAAAAATCAACAAATAAAAATTCAATAAGAGTTCTATTCGATTCCTCATGAATAGCAATACTATTACAACTTTATTTATTCAACAAAAAGAACAATCCGTAAATAACTGCCCTTCTATGTTTGAAGGTAAAAAATTAGGAGCATGGAACCAAAGATCTTCCAAATCTTATTGGCGCAGCAAAGGCTGCATTCACCATGTAAAATCCAACAAAAGAGGATGATAGATGGAAAACTAAATTACTACCAGCACATGAGGCATGCTGCTTGCTGAAATCCTTAATTTCTTTCAGAAATTGCAAATAAAGTGGTAGCCACTTATAAGGAATAAAAACCAACTTAATCCAAAAGAATGCTTCTAGTTTGATTTCATGACGTTATCAATTTTCCATAACAGATTTTAATCAAAATGACTGATTTTATAGGATTCTCAAGGAAACAGTAAATGATAATAATAGGGATTTACACTCAAAAAGTGGAAGAACTAAAATTCATTGACATAATTCAAAAATCGATTCTCAATGTATTGAACAACCCATCATAATCTCTAGAAGTAATAAGACCATTAAAGAAATAGAACAATAAATATTTAAGGCCTGCACCTGTTAAATCTCAGAGAGCAGGTACCATGTATTCAATAAATGAATCCCAACTATTAAAGGAAAAAGACTGAATGAAATGCATTTTCGAAAAGCATAAAGGAAATTGGCCACGTACCAAGCTTTTGGTAGATTAACCCAGATGCTGTCAGACAGAGAAACAGCCATGAGAACAGGACGCCCAAGTTGCAATAAGTTCTCATCATGGCCAGCAGAACCAACTGTGATGGTATCTTTGGAAGACATTCTATATTCAACATACAAGTAGATCCCATATCCCACCATAGCCAAACCCACAAGTGTTAACAAGAAGTTCAAGAGCTTCAATAGACACTCCAAACACCCTCGGCATGCCATTCTCAAAACAGCACAATCCCTTCCCTCCAACAAAAATAACTGGTCCCTTCTAGTTCATCAAACACGTGGAGAAACAAACGACTTTTATCATTCAATATTTCTCAGCCACAACTTAAATTCTACAACTTGCAGAGTCATAATTTATCTCCTATTTTGTCATGGAAACATACACATTAAACTGTAAGCTACATGACACACAGCTGACTAGTACCCTTGACTCAATAATCAATAAATCAAACAGCACATGATTTAATAATCTTGCATTAAAGCAGCACTAACAGAAAAACAAGACTTCTCAATCCAAATAGTTCCTTTGATTTCCTACTGCCAAGTCAACTGGTCCTTCTATTTTTTAAAATGTATTACCTTGAAAAGCAAATGCAAAACCTTCATTCAACCTCTTAGCTGACAGAAGATAGACCAAAAAACCAAATTTCAGCTAAGCTTTGAATCAAACACTCAAGAATCATTCCAATGACTTGATTTTGTCAAAATCAAGAATCAGTTACCATATTAAAAGAATAATTTTCTTATAATTTCGTAAATTATCCTCACAAATAGCCAGAAATTCACCAATAACCTGATTGCAACTTCACTTTGGAATCAAAACTGCAATAAAGATTACTTCATAGTTCTCTATTTTTAACTAAACTTCCTTGTATTTTCAGAGCCTATATTCTCACAAGGAGGCAGAATATTCACCAAAACCTAATACCACAGCTTCATTTGAAATCAAACATGCAACAAAGGTTACTTGATCGCACTAGAGATGCATGCTCAGTTAAACCGCATCAAAAACTAAACTTTCTTCAACTTCTATAACTTATTCTCACAATGAGCGAGAAAATTCATCAAATACCTAAATCTCAGCTTCTATTATGATATCAAACACGCAATCACCTTCTTTTTACTCGATTCCACTGTGCAGAGAAGCATAATCAGTTAAAATACATCAAAAAATAACTATATTCATTTTCCCCTACCTCATTCTCAGTACGAGCAAGAAAATTCACCAAAACCTAACTTCGAGCTTCGATTTGAGATCAAACACGGAGCGTCTATTCAATTACTCCATTCCACTAGCCAGAGAAGCAATGGTATAATCAATAAAAACTACATCAAAAACTAAACCTTCTTCTATTCGCATAACCTGACATTGCAATTAGCGAGAAATTACATCAAAAAAACCTAAATTCTAAAATGAAACACACAATGTATAACAATCCCAACCAAAATTCGATCCACAAACCATGAAATCAATTAAATTGTGAAATATTTATCTCGATGAATTTGAATCGAGCTTCGAAACATAACCATACAAGGAAAAGCTGCAAATGAAGAGAGAGAGAGAGAGGGAATGGGACTTACAGGTAGAGAGAGAGAGAGAGATGAGATGGTCAATATGAGCACTTCTCTCTCCTCCTCTTCTCTTCTTCCTCTTCCTCCTTAATTACAAAAGGTTAAAAACGACGAGAGGAGAAGCCAATGATGAAAGTAAACCGCAATATTGCAATTGCACGTTTGATTCACCTTTTTCCTGACTGTGCTGTTATTATGTCTTTCTGCCAGGTTGGCATTTTGCAAACCTGCACCTTGATCAATCTATATTTCAGTTTTTTTTTCCCCCTTTTCAATTGGGCATTTTAATCCCTAAATTTTTTAAAAAACATGCCTTCAAAAAAACAAAAACATTAAATGAAGACAAAATAGTTTTATGGTAGCTTAAATAGAGGAAAAAGAAAAAAAAATATATTTTTTAATAAAAAATCATAAATGCCATCAAGAAAATTATAATCTCAATTTTAAACAATTTAATCTTGTCTCTCGAAGAAATGAGTTCATAAATGACTGAGCTCATCTATTCAAGAAACATATAATACAAAAAAAAAAAAAAACACATCTTTACAAAATACGAGTTTGTGCAAACTCACTCCATGTGTAGTTGTGGCCTTTGCAAATAATCTGCAAACAAATCGAGCTGCTTGCAAGCTTAATTCGCTTCAAGCTCGGCTTGGCTCAAGCTCAAGTTTTGATTTACGCTCCCAAACCAGTTTATAAATAGGCTCGTTTATGCTTGTGAAGAAGCTCGTTAACAAAGTTGTAAGTTTTCTATTTATGATATATTATGTATAATTATATCATTAAAATAAAAAAATAATTTCAATTTAATATTTATCTATATATTTGTAGGAACCTTATATATTAATTTTAGATTTAAAAAAAATTAGAAAACGGACTATCTAAAAGAGTCGAACTTAAGCTAAAATCTCAAGCTCGATAAAAGCTTAATTGGCTTGATAAAAAGCTCAACTTGACTTAAGCTTGATTCATAAATGAGCAAAGCTTAAGCTTAAATTTTATATTCGATAAAAGAGGTTGTTTCAAGTTCAAGTTGAATAAATTTTAAACGATTCGAATCTAAGCTTTCAAAAACTTGACTCGACTCAATTTGTTTGGAACCTTAGCTATAAGTACATAATAACTTGCCTTTCGAATGCCAATTGTCCACACGAGGTTGTCCCTCCAACACTAAGGATCACTACTACCAATCCAATGAAGCTAGTGTAGACTTTGTTAGAGACTTCTATCTACAGGGGAGGAAGGCTTTCTCCCACGAGTCTTTCATAATTCTACTTGCTTGGCTACTATCCTTGCTATTGAAATCTTCCCCCTTTCACTGCCTTTTTCAAAGTCAAAGTTAGAGTCAAAGTAGAATTTTATGTGTACAAATACATCTTCATCTTCTTCAATAATCGTTAAGGAGATCAAAACCTAATTCTCTATATGGTTTTTCATCTCTTTATCTTATTTTCTCTACTATTCCCTTGCCACTATTAAAATCGCTATTAAGGATTTTAGATTTTGAAGTTGAATGAAGGTAGATTTAGGTGATCTTTGATTGTAAGTGGGAAATATTTCAGCTTTTAGAATATGATTGGAGGTGGGATAGCAAACCTTAAGTTGTATTTTGAAAAGACTGGTTTATTAAGTTACCTAAAATTAAGATTAATTTTCCCTGGTTGCATTTTCATAATTATTTATTGAAATAACTTTTTTTTTTCCTTTTCTCATTTAAATGCTCTCTTTGTAAAATTTAAGGTTTGCATATTTAGCCCCATTGGTTTTAGAAATATACATACACACACACACACACACATATATATATATATATATATATATATCTTATTAAAAGAAAAAAGTTTTCCATTAAAATGATTTTTTTTCTAAAAATGCCATGTTTTCTTATAGTTAGTTATGTTTAAACAAATAAGGTTAGTAGACACCAATAAATTATTTGATACAATTACTCCAACGATCAAGTTAACAAGGTATATGATAGTGTGTAACTAAATGTCTATATAATATTTATATAGAATTAGTCCAAAGCGATTATAACTAGTGGAGTAACGTCATGATGCTCATGGAGGATTACGGCAACTATTGGAGTGAGTAGGTGATGAGTCACTAGGCCACGTTCTAAGTTTCTCATAAGTGGAGTGCACAAAGATTTATCATTGATCGAGCCAAGTGAACGAGATGACGAGTAGACCAAAGGTGTCCAAGCAAATGTAGAGACTTAAGGCATGCTCATTTTTGTGACTATAATCCTACGATTAAGATCTAAAGTGAAAGCTTGTCTAGATTCTACACAAGTTAGGTTGGTCTTGAGGGGCTCTTGGCAAAATTTGTTAAGGTTTCTATCAATAAGAAAAATATTCTCTTATTAATAAAAAGATTTTCCACTTAAAGGGAGTTTTTGTTTAATAAATAAAAAAATAGAAAAAAATGAAAAATATATTCTCAATAACTGTGAATTTTGATAAAAGAACTTTTTGGTAAACTTGATAATAATTTATCTAAATCTCTATGAATATTAATCCTTTTTATTGGAACATTCTAAATATATTGTCCAAATTTATTCACTTTTTAGAGATGGGCCTTCAAATCATGTTTAAAATTGAATTTAATTAAAAACTAGCCAACCAACGATTATTATGTAAACTTTTGAGTTTTCTACGCTTTGCCTAATGCTATCTGTAACTTTTGTTCGTTTTGGTCGGTCATACATGTGCTCTCGATAATGCTTTGGCCATTTTCCCTTCTTTGCTCAACCATAGTTCGATGCTCCATGTTATGCTTTGGACAATTTCTATTCTTTTAAACTCTATTATTGTACACTTTGTGTTACATTCTAGATTACTGGTATTCTTCAAATTTACATGTTATTCGCTAAATATTTTTTTTGCACAGATAAAAAAATTATTAGTTATCTTCTATACTTTTATTATTATCAAAACTTATTTAGAAAGAACCTAACACGTACCAAATATTTTTACTAATGATTGACTTAAGAAAGTAAAATTTTAAATTTAAATTTTTCAATTTTGGTTTTTAATCTTTTAGCTAATACATTTATCAACATTGTCAAAAAAAATTATATCTTATCTTCCAAAATAAGATATTTATATCTTCCTTTTCCCCCCTCTTCTCTCCCTTCCAAGCTTCCATCCTATTCATCTTTATTAGTATCTACTATCAATGAATGATGCACAACATCCCAACAATCTTGAAATTCATGACCATGAGAAAACATGGCAACTTACTATTAGGCCCATTGCATCATCCATCTCTACTTAAAAATTAGGTATTGTCTACTGTTTAGAATAATGGCCTTTGTTAATTTTAAAACATGCTAATTATTTCTTATCAACATTTAAACCACTATCTTTAATTACTAACAGCACAAGAAAGTGGATATTGAATCATTTTTCCTTTTATACTCTTTTTTTCCCTCTTTTTAAGGCCCGTTTGGATGATATATTTTTATCTGTATCTATATCTATATCTCATCTGTATTTATATATGATCTATTCGATTTATTTATGAATAAAAATGACTATTTTTCATCTAATCTGTTTCTTGATAAACAATATATTTAAAAATTTCTGTATATAGTTTGCATGCTAGCGAAACATACATACCCTTAATATGTATCATGATTGATTAAGCAATAGCAAAGTCAGGTGGTTGTATCAGATTAAAGTCAAATTCAATCACGAGGGTATAATAACCCTTGAGCCTAATAGGCTATCATTTTGTTAATGATGTTTGCCTATGGCTAATGAATCTCGTGACCAAGAAACTTTCCATAGTTCGACCTTTTTTGTACAGATGTGTTGTGTAGGAGCTGATACAGCTTCATAATTAAGGATAAAGACGAAAAAAAGTGAAACTGTAATAAGTATGAAAGGAGGTCCACGTCTGGCATCGCCTGTCGGCAATCCCTATGTTCATGAGCATTGTCATTATAATACCGGTAATGCATGATTTTATAGATCCAAAGTGACGATGACTTAGATGGTATAAACTTGTCACCGTGGAAGTCTTTAGTAGGAGTTGTTGGTAATCCGGAATGGAAATAGCGATGAACATAAAAAGATTGTTTTCTTTTTAAAGATCTTAACTAAATCAGGTCTTAGCCAAATACTATCTCAAGCATTCAATGTTGCTGCATAATTGAGTCAACCAGGGATGCAACCTATATTTATAATTTATTCTAATTTAGCTAAATTTTTACTTAGGTTTGACTTAATTTCTATTGGGCACTTAAACTTGAATTAGTTGAATAATTTATTGGTTGAAGCTCAAACCTCATAATATATATTTAAAACAATTGACTCACGAGCTTAATTAAATTCGAATCAAATTTAAATTTTAGCCAAGTTTTGGATTTGCAAATCAATATAATTTTGATAAAAAGAAAAATAATTTTGAAGATATATTGAACTTAAATAAGTTAAGTTTAAGCTCTTAACTGCTAATGAATCAAGTTTGAGTTTGAACTTATTAGTTTATGTTTAACCTACAAATGTTTATAGCCATGATGGACAACTTCATCACGACAATGCTAATAGCCTAGATTAACTTCATTATGTATTCATAGGCTAATTGTGATACTCATCAAATATAAATGGTGGAATTGTAATCATAGAGACACCTTTTTGTATAATAGCTTAGAGTTCATCGAAACTGTAAAGTTAAGTGTGCTCTGTAGAGCAATCCTAGGATAGGTGATCCCCTAGGAATCGCTAGTACCAAAATGACAAAACTATGCGACATATGATCAAAGCGGACAATACCTTGTAGATGGAGTTTTGGGGCATTACAGATAGTATCAGAGTAGTTCATCGGTCAGAAGTGAAGGAGTGTATCTTCACTGTCTGGTGTGATTCTAGACTTGCGTAATGAAACTGACAAGGACGTCAGGTTTATAAGTGAGAGAGTATGTAATGTTGCTGCATAATTGAGTCAACCAGGGATGCAACCTATATTTATAATTTATTCTAATTTAGCTAAATTTTTACTTAGGTTTGACTTAATTTCTATTGGGCACTTAAACTTGAATTAGTTGAATAATTTATTGGTTGAAGCTCAAACCTCATAATATATATTTAAAACAATTGACTCACGAGCTTAATTAAATTCGAATCAAATTTAAATTTTAGCCAAGTTTTGGATTTGCAAATCAATATAATTTTGATAAAAAGAAAAATAATTTTGAAGATATATTGAACTTAAATAAGTTAAGTTTAAGCTCTTAACTGCTAATGAATCAAGTTTGAGTTTGAACTTATTAGTTTATGTTTAACCTACAAATGTTTATAGCCATGATGGACAACTTCATCACGACAATGCTAATAGCCTAGATTAACTTCATTATGTATTCATAGGCTAATTGTGATACTCATCAAATATAAATGGTGGAATTGTAATCATAGAGACACCTTTTGTATAATAGCTTAGAGTTCATCGAAACTGTAAAGTTAAGTGTGCTCTGTAGAGCAATCCTAGGATAGGTGATCCCCTAGGAATCGCTAGTACCAAAATGACAAAACTATGCGACATATGATCAAAGCGGACAATACCTTGTAGATGGAGTTTTGGGGCATTACAGATAGTATCAGAGTAGTTCATCGGTCAGAAGTGAAGGAGTGTATCTTCACTGTCTGGTGTGATTCTAGACTTGCGTAATGAAACTGACAAGGACGTCAGGTTTATAAGTGAGAGAGTATGTAATACTCCTCAAATATAGATGGTGGAACTCTAATCACAGAGGTGTCTTTCAGTGTAATGGCTTAAAGCTCATTGAAACTTTAAAGTTAAGCGTGCTCTGTACAAAGCAATATTCCTAAGATGAGTGAACCCTTGGGAAGCACTGGCACTAAAAGAATAATACCGTGCTGCATGTGGCCAAAGCAAATAATATATCGGTTGACGAAGTTATGGAGTGTTACACTAATTACATGGACTGATATAGTATGATTCATATATTGTATTAAGGGTAAATTATACCAAAATGTATTAACGTTTGAGAATAAGTTTATTTAAGATATTAACGTTTCAAGTGATTATTAAAATTAATATTTTTTAAAGTGAATTAAATAAAATATCAACTGTTAACATTTGAATAGTATTGTAATAATTTTCCTTAATTTTTTTCAGCAAGTTTTTCATTTGACTTATTTTGCAAAATATTTATTTTTTCTTTAACTACATAAAACACTAATACTTTAAAGAAACTTGCCCCGAGATATTGATATCTTTTATTACAATTTTTCCATTGTGCTCATTATCAAAAGCTATTTATCTATTTATACACTTACCTAAGAGAAAGAAGTTTTTTTTTTTTTTTTGTACTACTAATTATGCATATATAAATACCAATAATGAGTAATTACTAATGAAAATGTGAAATATAAAATATAAAATATAAATAATATATATATATATATTTGTCATCACAACATAAAGGGAGATTTGAACATGAGATCTTTCACTTGAGAAATTAAGAAGATGTTATTAGGCTAAAATATTATTGAGAAATAACAATATTTTAAAAGTACATAGTACCACATCCGTAACCAAATAATTTCTCTTCTACTCTTTTAAATATGAACACGACACTCTTGAGTTATTTCATACTTAATTTAATAAGGAAAGAATAACAAAATAAATTAATTGAAAATTTTTGAGTCCATAGAGAAACTAGCCACCTGTGGAAGCCAATATCCAACAGTTGGTCGGCTAGGGGGAAAAAAAAATTAGTGGAAAGAGAAGATAAAAATGGTGGTGGGGAAAATATTCTTAATCTAAATGGGGTGGTTCCTTAAGAAAATGTTTTAAATTGACCATGGCTTATAAATAATATAATATAATTGAGTAAAACTAAAAAAAGGGTAATAATTAAAAAAAAAATGAAGTGAGAAAGAGGCTATGGGGATTTCTGCGAAGAAAAAAATTAACACAAAAGGAAAGAGGAAAAAAACGAAAAATAAAGAAGGCAAAAGGAAAATGGAAACTTCCTAACAAGTCATCAAATTTCTCTACTCAATGTGATAAAAGTTTATGATACTTATATCAAGTTAATTTTAAAAAGAAAAAAAATGTTATATCAAGTTAATGTAAAAAAAAAAAAAAAAAAAAAAAAGAAATTGTTAATACATTCTAGCCAATGCAAAAAATATTACAACCCTACTAGAAATTAAATCCCTACCCTTGCGGTTGCAAGTACAAGCCTTCACCATGTAATTTAGAATCATTAGATCTCTTCTAGACATAGATATGATATTTTTTTTTTTCTTGTGAATAAATTTATATTAAGGATCCATGCCCTTCCCCCAATCGTATTGGGGGGGGGGGGGGGGGGGGGGGGGGGGGTGGGGGCGGAAACTCTCTTTTCTGTTTCAGAAAACCATTATAATGAATTGATTTTCTGCGAGGCAAAATTTTTTATCGTTTTCTGAACATTCAGTGGACTTAAAAATCATCACTACCTGTCGCGACCCTAAGTGGGGCCTAGTAGGATTGCCCTAAATCACCATATCACGTGTGCACCCGCAACATGAGGATCGCCTTGCAAGTTAGAGTTTACAAGACTCTAATTAATTATCCTCTCATTGTATTATACATATATAAGTTTATTATGAAAATAATTTATTGGATATCGAAACTTCCATAGATCACAAGAGCGCAGAGAATCAGATATCCTACCAAATGACAAGATAAGGTAAACCTAGGTTTAACAAAATATCAACTAGGTTAAGTTAAGAAAAAAGACTACATTTTCATGTTTATTCTCTCAACTAGGTTTAACCTATCACATTCTCAATCTTCTATCAATCTTGTGCAGCTTGATCTTTGCCACGCTCTGCACTCAAATCCTATCTCATCCATGTATTCAACTTACCTGCAAAAGCAAACTGTTGGGGAGTTAGCTACAACTAGCTAAGCGAAGTATATCCTCGCTCCATACCGTTCAAGCAAAAGCAAACAAGTTATTAAACAAGCATATGCAATGCACACAATCAAATGAACAAATATATATGGCCAACCGTAACCAATATATATTCGGATTTACGCCCTCCGAATCCAGGGTTGGGGTACATCCACACATCAGCACCCGGACCGCTAATACTTCGGGAATCAAATTATTCAAGAGTTTTCCATATATAGAAAATAATATACATATAACAACATCCCATTGAAGCAAGATATCCATAACAATGACCCGGCGCGATCCTAGGAGGTGGGCCGTCTCCCCAGGATGACTTAGTTCCTATTCCCCTAGAACAAGGCCCATGGTATACACTAGGCATATACCACTTCGGTCCTCCATGTTCACCGTCCTCACGGGACAGTGTGGCCCATCTGAGTCAAAGTGTGGTGGTGATGGCCTTCTACATGCAATCGTGTAATGCATGATCAATATTATGATTATCACGCCAATAGTCATTAAGTCCATTTATTTAGCGATCAGACAATTATCAGACACTCGCAAAGATCAAAATGATTAAACAACACTCAATACTTAACGTTCGGAATAATGTATAGTATTTTCAACACAGATAACAAACACGAGCAACCACAAGTGTAAATTTCCCAACCCCATACTTGAATCATTTAATTTATATTAACAAACTATCATACTATAAACCTACAAGCACAAGCAGATATGAGGGTCATCGGAATATACTCACCTGTTTATCCTTGCTTAATGATCGTAGAAGTCTACAAGAAAACTTGAAGACGGATATGTCTCCCCTGAGAATTTAGATAACGAATACTTATTACTATACTATTATTCATACAAAGAAACCTATTGTGTCTTTGTGTCTTAAATTTCGAGTTTTAACATTCTTAATCTAACCTTAACACATAATTAGTCATTTTGAAGCTTGTAAAGGCTACGCTTCATAAGTTAAACTATAAAGTTCGTATAATCTTAGTTTTCTTGAGAGAAGTATTTTAAATGTTTTCAAATATCGAGTTAAATCACGAAATCTTAAATTGGGCATATTATACTCGTTCTAACTTAGATTTTAGCATATAAGTAGTCATTGGAAAACTTATCAAATGTAGTTTTTAATTATCAAGTTAAAACTAATCATTTTGTATATTTTTCCTATATTACTTTAGGGGCTCGAAAGGTATCGTAATGATACCTAGGTTTCTTGTTTTATATTCTGAATTATTATTTCAAGTTCGATTCCTTGTTTCATGTTTATTTCATCAAGTATTAGTGACTAAACTTAATTTAAGTTCATTACTCTACTTTTTAGTTAAAGCGTATACATTTATATTTATTTTCATTTTTCTTATCTTGATCTTATTTTAAGTATGTAACCTTAATTAATTTTATTTATAGCTAATATTTATGATTTCCATTAATCTATACTTTATATCCTTATAGTCTTACAAGTGTTGAATTTTATACTTAGAGTTACGGAGTTCTTTGTTAAGTTTAATCTTTCAATTATAATTTATATTATCTTGATTTTCTAATTTGTAATTGAATTACTTAAATTTTATTCTAGAATCTTATTCTTTTATATGTGTCGAAATCTTCACATGTCTATAAAGGTTTGTTATTGAGTATATATAATAGATTTAAAGCTAGATATATTTTATCTATATAATACTCAAATCTTATCAAGTTTATCTATTAATATCATATTTCTGCGTATGATATGAAACTCATATTTATATAGGGTAATATATTAAATTTTAATTATATATATTCATCTTTTTATTGATCAAATGATCAAATGTGTTCCATTTATCAAATTCAGGTAAAATTTTCTTATAGGGCTAAATCTTTTATAATAGGGTTCTACAGTTTTCTAAGCTTTTATTTTCCTCCTTAATTCCATTTCTACTCATGAGTATATGTTGTTGTACTTTAAATTATTTAAACTTGTCATAGAACATCTATACTCTTTTTAAATGTCAGAACTACGCTATAGGTTTACTTTACTTAATTCTAATTGTTTCTTTAATTAAGTTTCACTTCATAAAACATAACTAGTGTTTATAAGTTAAGAATATTTTTGTTTTAGTGTTTTCAATATTAAAATCTTAGTTTGAGTCTTATTTATGTAAATTATACCTAATATCTAGTTTTAATGATTACATCTCAATCCTAGCGATTTATCTTTAAATCATCATTTGCTAACTGATATACTTTAAAGATCTAATAATTCAATTATAAACCAATGGTTATTGTCTTGGAGTTGTATTTATCGAGATATCACTCGTTTTGGAAAACTGTTGTTCATTTCCCAGGAGGTCACCCATCCTGGGTCATGAGCACGCTTGACTTTTAGTGTTTTGATAATTTTTTAGTACTATACTACATATATCTCTATAGTTAATGTTCTATATTTTTCTTACATTGTTTTCAGGTTAAAAACTAAAATCTAAAATTTACGGAATCGGATAGATTTAGGTTTATCACCTACGCGATTAGAGTTTCCAGATCTAATAGAGTAAACTCGGGTTTTAGTCTATATAGGGTTAAAATATTATAACTTTCATGTTTGTGAAATCAGAATTTTAATTTAGGTTTAGATTAGAAGATTTTGATCAATTATTGATCCTATCGTGTATATTTCAACCTAGTGATTTGCTCTAAATTTCTATTTACTAATAAATAAACTCTAAATATTAATTATCTAAAATTATAATCAATTTTCTACCATCTAGCGTTTTTATTGATCAATTTATTATCAAATTGATAAGAAATGTAATATCAACTAGTCTAAATACACATACTAGCATGACATAATTATATTTTATTATCATTAGATATGCATGTAAATATGTATATTTATAATAAAAACTAATATTAAAACTCTTAATCTTACGAAAAATTCTACGTACCGGATCATAATAGTAAAATTTTAGAATGATCAAAACCTAACCTTGTGTGGTCTTGAATTGAAGAGCGTATCGTCACGATCACAACACCACTTCCGAAATGGAATCGGTTGTCGTATGTGAAAGATACAAACTTTTGAAGATCGGAAGAGCTTCTAGATTCTTTTTCTATCATTTTATTATTTTTCTTTTTCTTTTTCTTTTTTTTTCTTTTCCTTCTCATTTGCCGATAAGGTTTGAATTTTTTTTTCTTTCTTTTGTTTTTTTTTTTTGTCTCCGTTTCGGAGAAGCTGCTTTTCTTTTTTTTTTTTTTTTTTTAGGTCTTCTGTGAAGACTTTCGCCAGAGAGAGAGAGAGAACATAGTAGAGAGAGAAAATTGAGAGAATGGGACGAGAGTGAGAGAGAGGATTAGAAAATTTATAGGAAAAGTTTGGCGTGGAGAGCAAGCAAAAATGGAAATCGTGGGAAAGTTTTAATTTTTGGTTTCTAATTAACGCGTATAATAAATACTCATTGGATATTATTTTTAGATAAAAATTTACATACCTACTATATTAAATATTCTGAACATTATGGTATACTTAAAATTTTAATTTAAGACTTTTATTTTTCAACTTTAATATATATATTATCGTAATTTATAATTTATCCTTTAAAAATTTAAATTATTAGTGTTTTGATATTTTATAACCTAATTCATAATTATATTGTCTTTAATATGACTTTATTTATATTCTAGTATTATAAATTTATAGTGTTTATCTTTTGTTTGTATCTTTTGAATTATTTTTAGAATCCAATTTATTATTTTACTTATCTTTATTGGTTTTTAGTTTATATAAATCATATTATTATTGTTATATCTTATGGAAAATTTTTCTTTGATATAGGTATAGTTTTGTTTATATTTTTTTATTTTAATTAACTCTTTTATTGTCCATATTGGTAATTACCAATATTTAAATTCACGAAAAGCGGAATAGTTTTTCGGACATTTTCTAAAATTTCCACTAAACATTACTATCTATTTAACAATTACCAAAATTATATAGACGTATAATTCAGGATGTTATACTACCGTCCTTCCACCACCGCCTTAATACCCATAAGCCACCACTAGAACACCATCAAACATTACCATCGAGACCCACTAAATTAGTAATGAATCACACATAAACCCCAAATAAAATCTTCTACTAACTGACTACCCACACACCACTGCCGACCATTAAACTTCAACAGGATATCCACAAACCTTCACCAACAACTGGACATCTTAAGGGTGTAGGTCGGTCAAGAGCCGGTGCGGATCCACTAGGTTTGGTTTGTCAAAATATGGACTCGAAACCATCATATGTAGGTAGCAAGATAGGTCCAACTCATAAACTTACTAGTTCAGGATGGTTCGAGCATGTCCAATATTCTAAAAAAATAAATTAAAGCAACAAATTTTTTTTATTTAAAAAAAATTTAAACTTAAAATATAAATTGGACTTAAGAATATGCTATTCTTTAGCTCTTTTTCATCTAAAATTTTTTAGAATGTCCAATTATTTATTCGCAAACATACCCCCTTTGAATTGAAATATTAGCAATATGAAACTAAAGTAACATTTTAAAAAGGAGAATCTACAAAAGAAAAAAAAAATCTCATTTCATTTAGAAGTGGGATTGCTCTCTTAGGATAATACTATATAAAACATGGGATATGTTTTTTTAATTATATTTATTACAAGTGTTGTCATCAATAATGCATTAAATACTTGTGAATGATTATAATTTTTATTCACATGGAAAATAGTCTAAATAAAATATTATTTTTTTCATGGCCTTCCTTTAAATTTATATTTTATTTTTTATTTCTTATATTTATTTATAATATATAATACATGTTTATTTTTTATTTTATTTTCTTAAATGGTACTTGATTGGATCCATCAAGTCCAAATGATAGGTTCGATCCACCCCACATGGATAGGTACACAAGCAAACTCAACGTGGTCAGGTTGGATCCTCATACCCTATCCTTAAAGATGTCTACCAAGAGCTAAATAATATCTATTAAAATTAGAATAAAAATTCTTTTAAGAAAACATTGTTTATATAATTAGAAAAATTCTTTACTAATAACATAGTATTAAAAGATATCTTGATTATACTAATTGAAATGTAAAAATGAACTTAGCTTTTATAATTATGGGTTATTATATTATGTATTGGCCAACTCAAATTTTATGCTATATACTAGTATTATGTATATAATTAGCTGTCAGGCCACATGTGAACTTCCCATGATAAATGGATATTATTTTTTGTTAACTGCTTATATGGCTTTAATGGATGTTATTATTAAACACATTTAATAGTTGTTATATCATATAATGCATGTAAATTTTCTTAGATCATAAGACGCAATTTAATTAGTAAATCAAGTTGAACCAAACTAAAGTTATGCAAGAATAAGATTTAATTATCATCAATATTGTTTATGGTTGAATATGCCAACATATTTTGAATCGAAGTCAAAACGAAGAACCATTGAGGTATAAGTTGTGTTAATATCCATAGCCAAGTTCCATGGAATAATAATATAATATTATATAAGAATATGTGCATGTTAGGGCAATGCATGTGCTAAATATCTATATTAGATTTTGTCGGTCCCACAATAAATAACACTATTTCTTTTTTCTTTTTGTTTATTGTGTATGTACCGATAGAATTTTGGCATCATAAAATTTATATATAATGTGCTTTAATGTTCTTATTACAAAGCATCAATAGCCATCCATATGTGTTCATTATACCATTAAAAATAAAGATATTTAAAGCAAGTTAAAGCATATTTAATTAGAAACAAAAGTACTAACTATTTAATTTATTTGTCATTACTAAATGGTTTTATTCCAATGACCATATAAGAACAAAAAATGATAAAAGACATGAAAAATCATTACCTTAAATAACATACATATATATGAGCATGCATAGCGACATTACCCAATTACACTCTCCTCTCAAAGACACATCGTGTAAGCTAGGATATAAAAGCCTCTCTTTCCTAACCCTAGCTCTTTTTCACCACATTACATAGATAAGTTTCTCTCTCACTTTTGCTCCTTACTCTCATGTTTAAACCTAAAATGACGAACCTTAATGTTGTTGTGTGTTTAATATGCAAGTAGAAGATAATGGTATGAAAGCTTAGGCCATTTGAGCTGTAATCAACTAAATTTATACAACTCATATATAATAATCATCAAGTAAATAAAGTAAAATTTTCAAAAGAGTTTTAAGAAAAGCCATAAGAAACACTTCTAATTTTTCACGATTTAAGAATATTAAAAGGTAAACAATTTAATCGTCGTTTAAAAAGTTGCATTGTTATAAGCAAAAATTTCAAGATAAAACTTTTCCATAACTTCTTAATAATACCCTACGAATATAACAAGAGTAAAATTCGAAATATATATATATATATATATATAATTGAACGAAAATGGGATTTTAGCTAGATGATAGCAATAATAAAAATTATAAAAATAACATTCCTTATAATTAAACAAATAAATGATGAATAAATGAATAACTATAAAGAAATGATGCTAAATCTAATAATTCAAATTTTAAGATGTATCATAAAAGCAAAAATGACAAGAAATGCCAAACCAATATAACAAAATAATAAAACAATATAAACATATAATACAAGCAACAAACAAACCTGAAATATGAAAAAAATTATAAAATAATATTGATTTTCAATACACTTTAAATAATAAAAGATAACAAGAAATATCAAATAGACATGATGATAAATACAGATATGCAATATATATATATATATATTCAATAAATAATTGATTGTCAAATAATTCAAATATTCCTTTCCAATTATCTATTTGCTTCAACTATCCATTTCATGAATCAAATTGCTTACTTCTCATCAACTATCAAAATTAGATTCTATTCTTTTCAAATTTTGTCCAATTGCTTGAATGATCTTTTTCAACAAATCAAATTTATCATTTTCTGTAATTGTCACACCCTTACAAGACACCCTAGCTATATTAGTACATCATGTAACTAACTGAGGCCTCTAGAAAGTTACATAAATATTATACAACTAATGTTTCTCATTTGAAGGGGACAATTGAACAAGATTGTTAGTGTTTTGAGTGAGAAAGAGATTGTGTGTGTGTGTGTGTGTGTGTGGTGTGTGTGTGTGATGTGTGTGTGTGTGTGTGTGTGTATTACCCATAAAAGAACATAACATACTAATCTAGGACATCACATAATATTACAACCATGGTATTCAGGGGCTTCATCAGAACCCTATTACAACAAAATTTACGAAGAAAAGTAAAACTAAACTTATACTTTTACAAAACCATTGCTTCTATTAAATATAAAGTCTTCTTCTCAAAAGAACACATGAATCCATTCTAAACTAACCTCCACACCCAAGCTTGGTTTAAGTAGTCATGCTTAAAATCCTATAAATCAATAGTCTAAGAGAGTGTAAGCATATAAAGCTCAGTGAATAACAGAATCTTAACACATATCACTAGTATCAAACAAGTTTTATTAGCAACCATATGCAATGTACTCATCAAGCATATAAAGCAAACATGGATTGAATAACCGAAATTCAAACCTATAGAGATTTACACCCTCCCATGGGTTGAAGCATAAGTCTAGTAGTTCATGCACATGAGAATCTCAAAACTAAGGAAGAGGGACTTTTTCATTCTCTTTTATTCTTTCAAAAAATAGTTTTAAATAAACACCCACCACTTCATTTAAAACTTGAGCAATCTTATTAAGTATTAACACTCTAAAGCCAACTCCAACACAGTCGAAGCCTGTTTAGTTTCTGTGAAGCTAACAACCGTATGGTAACCTACAAGCAGACCCATTGGTCCCAACAAGCATGACCATAGAATCGAAATGTTAACACGTGACATGAGCACCATGATAATGTAGTATGATGTTATGAAATACATGACATGTTAACTTTAGAAGTTCAATAATCTTAGTTCCATATTGTCATATTGTCATATCAATTTCAAACACTCAATAATGCAAACAATCATTTAACGTCAAGCAAGTGGTTGCCACTTTGATTATGATGATTTACAACTCAAATATACAACATATAACATGCAATATTTCCCAACCCTAAGCATTGAATTCCCTATAATTATAATTAGACTATATTTAACTATTCTGCAATCATAAACAAAGTGATAAGATTCATGTTACTCACTAATAAGTGTTAAAAGATCCATATTTTCTATACTCAATTGATATAATTTTGCATTAATTTATGTGAAATTCTTAAGAGAGAGGTAATTAAGTGTTGAATATGTTTTTTAGGGTTCAAGTACTCATTTGGAGGATTTATGGATGATTTGAGCAAAAACAAGGAAAGAATTAACAAAGGCTACAAAGTGATGATTTTCAAGTGTGCACAACGCTCATGCATGGCCATTCAAATGCTTGTGCAAAGGGAAAGAAAGTGACCAGCAAGTATCTTGATTCATGCCCTAGCAGCTGCACAAGGAGTTCACAAGGTAGTGCAAAAGCAAATAACTCGATCGAGAAGAAAAAGAAGATTTGGAGTTATGCACAACCCCGTGCACGACCATGCAGAAGGCTGTGCAAACTTAAAATGTCAAAAATCCATTTTTCTCATTGTGCACGGCCCAAGCACGGCCATGCAAACCCCCATGCACACATGACTTTTCCCTATATAAATAGCTGCCTTGTTGATTTATTTGGGATCTTGGGCCGTACATTGGGAACCCTAGGAGAGAAAAGACACACTTAAAGAGAAGATTGTTTGAACATCATAGATTATCACAAGATCATTCAAGGGTTGTATTTCTACATCATGTTTTATTCTACTTCTCTAGATATTGTGTTTTTCGTAAACTCCATGAGGAGTAGATTCCTAACCCTAAATCTTGTAAACCCTAAACCTAATATGAATTGAATTGCCTTGATTAATGAGAAGTTTATACTTTTGCATCTATTCATGTATTATAATTGTTTTGTGATTGATTTATGCAAAGTTAATTACATGCATGATTCTTATTAGATGGAAAGGTTTTATCTAGTAAGTTAGATCTTCATGAATAGGAAAGTCACATGTTTCATCTAGAGATAGAGAAACTTTGATTTGCTACAATAAAGATTTGATCTTTGCTTATGAACTAGGATCTTTAATGCGATCTTGTATTGATATTAGTTAGGAAGAGGTTTCTATTAATCCATGTAAGATTAGAAATTGATTAACTCGAGGGAGTAATTAGTTCAATAGGCAGTTCATGCAGTGCAAGGTGTGAATGAGTCATTAATTAATATATCTTTATATGAAAAATTAGGGTTTAGGGTTGAACAAGATGAGGGGTATGTTGCATATCTTGTGATTGATTATAATTCTTAAAAGCTTTCATAAGGATCTTAAGGTCAATTTAATTAGTTAATTAGTAGTTGATGATAATACATATCAATTTAAGAACTAGACTAAATAGTGGAGAAAGAGTGATACTAGTAATTGTTTCTTAAATTCCTGAGGACGATACCTGATTTTAATCATATACTATTTCGAATAGGTATACTTGCCTTTGCTTGATCGTAGGATTAATTCTAGGTTTATAAATTTTAAAGTTTGATACGATCGGTTTTGAGCGCATCAAGTTTTTGGCACCGTTGCCGGGGAATCTAGCAATATTAGGACAGCCTGATTAGCTACTAATTTAGTCATTTATCTTCTTTTGCAATTTAATTCTCTTTCTTCTTGGATACTTCATAAACTCTAATATGCTTTTATCTTTTGCAGTTTATGCTAAGAAGTTCTTCATCGGAATATATTGATCTTGATCCTGAGATTGAACGAACACTTCGTAGAAGGTTGAGAGCTAGGAGAACCAACCTAGAAAGACCAAGCACCATGGATGGAGATAGGAATGAGGATGCTCTGAATCAGGTTCATGGAATGGAAATAATCCAATTCAAGTCGCTGCAAATGATCTTCATCGACCTATGTGTGAGTTATTTATGCCCGCGATCGATGGAGTTGCACCACCTATTGCAATGCCTACAATTCAGGCAAACAATTTTGAGTTGAAGCCTGCTTTAATCCAGATGGTGAAAGTAAACCAATTTGGTGGGAGAACTACAGAAAATCCACATGCTCACTTAAAAAGTTTCCTGCAGATTTGTAGTACTATTAAAAGCAATGGAGTTTCCGAGGATGCTATACACCTTAGACTATTCCCTTTCTCTCTTAGGGATAAGGCAAGTAGTTGGTTGAATTCATTACCTCCTCATTCTTTGACCAATTAGGCTCAAGTGGCACAAAAATTTCTAGGGCAATTCTTCCCGCCTAACAAGACAATCCATTTGAGGAATGAGATATTTTCTTTCCGCCAATTTGAGGGAGAGTCACTGTATGAAGTCTGGGAAAGATTCAAGGAACTCCTTCGGCGTTGTCCTCACCATGGGATTTCCCTTCATGATTTAATTCAGATATTTTATACTTCTCTTGGTGATCAATTGAAGACAATGATTGACACCGTGGCTGGTGGAGGTTTGATGAAAAAGAATGCTGCTGAAGCTTATGATTTAATTGATGATATGACACGTAATACATTCTATTGGCACAGTGAGAGGAATAAACCAAGACATGTTGCTACAATGCATGAGTCAGATGAGATTGCTAAACTTCAAGCACAAGTGGCATCTCTTACAGCTTAGATGAGTAGAATGCAACCTATATCAAGTGCAGGATCAAGCTATATACCAAATGTAGAAATTTTGTCTCAAAGTGGCGCTCCCATGAGTTCAATAGGGGATTATGATGTTTCTAGTGTTGCTTCTAGCATTGAAGATGTCATTGATATAACTTCAAGGAATCATAATCCTTATAGTAATACTTATAACCCTGGCTGGAGGAATCACCCTAATTTTTCATGGAGCAACCAAAGTGCTCAAAGATTAAACAATCCACCAAGATTTCAGAGGTAACAACAGCAACAATTACCAGCACCTCAACAACCCCCTGCTTTACCACCACCTGAGAAGAAGTCGAACGTTGAAGATGTGCTAGCACAGTTTATTCAGAATTCTAATGCTCGTCACAGAAATCAAGAGGCTTCCATTCATAATCTTGAGAAGCAAATTAGCCAATTAGCTAAGTTGATGTCTGAGAGACCTCAAGGTTCACTCCCTAGCAATACTGAACCAAATCCTAGGGAGCATGTAAAGGCCATTAATTTGAGAAGCGAAAAGGAGTTACATCCCGACTTACCAAAGGAAGGATAGAGAAGAGAGTCAAAATCCTATTGGTGAAGAAGTGGAACCCGAGAGATCAAAGAAGGAACAAAAATCATCACCACCAGTTGTGAAAGAGTACAAGCCACGGATTCCATATCCAGCTCGCCTCAATCATACAAAGGACAAGGAATAATTTAGTAAATTCTTGGACTTATTTAAGCAGTTACACATTACCATTCCTTTTGTTGAGGCACTTTCATAGATGCTGAAGTATACAAAGTTCTTGAAAGAACTTTTATCTAACAAGCGAAAATTGGAGGATGTTTCTACAGTGAAGTTAGGGCAAATTGCTCATCTATCATTCAAAATAGCTTCCTCCAAAGCTAAAAGACCCTGGCAGTTTTACAATCCCCTGTGTGGTTGGCGATATTAATGTTGAAAAAGCATTAGCAGATCTGGGAGCAAGTATTAACTTGATGCCCTACTCGTTCTTTAAGAAGCTAGGACTTGCTGAACCTAAACCCACCAGGATGAGCTTACAGCTTGCTGATCGGTCTGTTAAATTCCCTCAAGGGATAATTGAAGATGTTTTGGTGAAAGTGGGAAAGTTCATCTATCCAGTCGATTTTGTGGTTCTTGACATGGATGAAGACGGAGATGTACCTCTCATTTTGGGAAGACCCTTCCTTGCTACCGCCAGAGCATTGATTGATGTAGAGGGAGGTAAACTCACATTAAGGGTAGGTGATGAAGAGCTGGTGGTTACAATTGCTCCGGCCTTGAAGTATCCGATGAGTACAGATGATTCATGCTATTCGGTCGATATTGTTGATTCCTCTGTCAATGAACACTATACAAATTATTATGCAAAGATGAATTAGAGCTGAGCTTGACAAGAGGAGAGGAGGAAAGTGTGAGTAAACCAGAAGTAGAAGCTTGCAAAGAACAACTTGATGCTGCAGAAGAGATTACACCTCTTGGTGGGTTTGAAAACTTAAAAGCGGGCAATGAAGCAAGGCTTAGGAGCTCTATTGAAAAACCACCTGTTTTGGAATTAAAGCAGTTACCAGACTACCTGGAGTATGCCTTCCTTGCAGCAGATTCCAAGCTTCCGGTTATCATTGCTTCGGATTTATCAAGAACAAAAAGATCGATTACTCAGTTTTGAGAGCTCATAAGCAAGCAATCGCATGGCAAATTTCAGACATAAAAGGTATCAACCCCTCTTTTTGTACTCACAAAATTCTTTTGGAAGAAGGATTGAAGCCGTAGTGCAGCCACAGAGAAGGCTAAACCCTATGAAAGAGGTGGTTAAAAAGGAAGTCATTAAGCTTCTGGATGCTGGACTTATATACCCTATTTCTGATAGCAAGTGGGTTAGTCCACACAGGTTGTACCAAAGAAGGAGGGATGACTGTGGTCCCCAATGATAAGAATGAACTTATTCCAATGCGCACTGTAACAGGATGGCGAGTTTGCATAGATTATCGAGACTGAATGATGCAACTCGGAAGGACCATTTCCCTCTTCCCTTTGTAGATCAGATGTTGGAGAGATTAGCGGACATATGTACTACTACTACCTAGATGGGATGTCGGTACTTCCAGATACCGATTGCTCCAGAGGACCAGGAGAAGACTACCTTCACTTGCCCTTATGGCACATATGCCTACAGACGAATGCCATTTGGTTATGCAATGCACCGCTACGTTTCAGCGTGTATGTTAGCTATTTTTGATGACTTAGAAAAAATCATGGAGGTCTTCATATGACTTCTCAGTTTTTGGGGACTCATTCTCGGATTGTTTGGAGAACTTAGAAAAGGTGCTAATTCGTTGTGAGGAGACAAATCTAGTATTAAACTGGGAAAAATGCCACTTCATGTGTAAGGAGGGTTGTGCTTGGCCATAAAGTTTCCCACAAGGCATTGAAGTCGATCAAGCGAAAGTGGAGGTGATTTCTAAACTTCCTCCCCAAATTCAGTTAAGGCCATCAGAAGCTTTCTAGGCCATGCTGGCTTCTATAGACGCTTCATTCATGACTTCTCCAAAATAGCCCGGCCTCTAACTAAGCTATTGGAGAAAGATGTGCCTTTTCACTTTACATCTGAATGCCACCATGCCTTCGATGTCCTCAAGGAGAAGTTGACCAATGCACCCATCATGATAGCTCCGGATTGGAGTTTGCCTTTCGAACTCATGTGTGATGCCAGCGATTATGCCGTTGGAGCTGTTCTTGGTCAGAGGAGTGATAAACATTTTCAACCTATATACTATGCTAGCAAGACTCTTACAAGTGCTCAAGCTAATTATACCACTACTGAGAAAGAGATGCTAGTTGTGGTGTTCGCATTTGAACAAAGGCCGTATCTCATTCTTTCCAAGGTGATCGTATATACGGATCACTCGGCCTTGAGATTTCTGCTAACTAAAACAGATGCGAAACCTAGATTAATCCGTTGGATACTACTCCTACAAGAATTCGATGTGGAAATTCATGATAAGAAAGGGGCAAAAAATCTAGCTGTTGATCACCTCTCAAGGCTTGAAAACCCCTATTTATAGGAACTCAAGGAGGAAGATATCAATGACTCTTTTCCGAAAGAGAAGCTATATGCCATATATCAGCTCATGAATGTGGAAACACCTTGGTTTGCAGATTTTGTAAATTATTTAGTAGCTAGAGTTCTTCCCGATGGCCTTAATTCTCATGGAAAAAGGAAGTTCTTTTCAGAACTTAAATACTACTATTGGGAGGATCCTTTCCTATTCCGGATTTGTGGTGATCAAATGGTTAGGAGGTATGTCTCCCACGAAGAGGGCTGGAAGATTTTGAGTGAGTGTCACTCCGGACCTGCTGGAGGTCACTCTTCTGCTAACCAGATTGCACATAAGGTTTTAGAGGCCGGTTTCTATTGGCCTACAATATTTAAGGATGCCCAACGTTTTTATGCCATATGTGATAGTTGCCAACGTGTTGGAAATATCTCGAGAAGAAACAAGATGCCTCAAAATTTTGTTCTTGAATGTAAAGTTTTTGACTTATGGGTCATCGACTTTGTGGGACCATTCCCCACTTCTTATGGGAATAAATATATTTTAGTAGCAGTGGACTATGTGTCAAAGTGGGTTGAAGCCCAAGCACTGGCTATAAACGATGCACGAGTTGTTGTCAAATTCCTTAAGAAGCTATTTTCACGGTTTGGAGCCCCTAGAGCTATTAGAAGTGATAAGAGAACACATTTCTACAATCACAAGTTTGATAAATTATTGATAATGGATTATAGATATCTATGTACACCTTACAAACATTCTTTTTCTCAATGGATAATGTTAGTACAATTACTTAAGGAAACTATGGATTGTATAAAAGTTTTTAGCTTTGTTATAACAGATACATAATAAATAATATGATTGTGTGATGAATTAAAGTTAATACAAAACCAATGGTTATAATAGGAAATTGGATGCTTTGGTTAAAATTAATAAATAATAATATGAGAAAATGAATGAATTTAACATGTAAATAAATGTGAAATAAATAAGAATTTCTAATATTGGAAAAAAAGGAATTTTTAAAAGAACGAAAAAAAAAGATCATATTTATTGTTTCCCATTTTAAAACCAACTCATATTGTTTCCTCTTTTTTTTTTTTTTTAACGGGCGGACTAAAACTTACGATAATAATTCCCGTATTATCTATATGAATTTAACACAATCTCTCTCTTGTGTCTCTCCCTTTAGTTTCTATTTCTCTAAAAAAAACAAAACAAACAAATAACGAAATCATCAAGGAGAAAGAAGACGGATTCAGGCAAAGCTATAAAGTTCCAAGTATACCACAACCCAACCCTATTAGTAACAATGACCACAAAGAGCATGGGTGTTGAAAAACTTGGACCTTTTGTATATACAATCCCCCTCTTCTTCTTCATTTCCTCCTCCATCGTCTATGCTTCTACTTTAGCTTTCTTTATTTCTAGGTTCGGCTACCGTCTTTAATTCCAATACAACCATTTCCATAAATAAAATTGGCTAGGGTTCTTTTTTTTCTTAATAAAATTAAAAAAATATAAGTATGCTTTTTTATTCATGAAAGTTGTTCTCTTTCACTAATAATCGCCACGATGGGGTTTGTTTGTTGTTTTTTGGCCATTATTTATTTGTTTGTTTGTTTGTTGAAGGGAGAAGCAGCTATTCCATTATATTTTATTATTAGGCCAACATATAGCCTATAAGTCTGTTATCGATTATCCCTATTTTTTTTAAAGAATTTCAGTTTCAAACTCAACTCAATTCATATTCTCTTTTTGCAGATTCACTCTTGAAGAGAATAACTGCTACTGCTATTATAGTTTTAATTGGTAGTACGCTTGCTTGCTTTAAAGCCTTTTCTCTGCATGGTCCTGCTCCTTTTTCTTCTTCAAAGGATCAACCTCAACCAACTCTCACGGTTCATCAGCTACAACTATTAGGTTTAAAGCCTAAGGCTAACGCTACAATTTGCATCATCCAAAAGGAAAAAACATCCTCTTTTTATCTCGCTCAATCAGTTTATGGTTATAACAACCATAAGTGCAAATTGCTCATCTCCTCCTCCTCGATCTAATTATAAATTCAAAACAACAAGTGGACGATGATTGGTCGGTTGCACTTCCCTACCCCCATGCACTTCTTTATATCTCATTGCTCCTCCTGTTGGTGGTGGTGATGGTGGTGGTGGTGGTGTTTCATCACTAGCATCAGCAGCTTCTTCGACTTAGCATTCACCTAGCGTTAGCCTTGATTCAGTGGTCTCAACTCCAACACCTTGGTCTCGTAAGCGAACAACACCTTCTATGAAGGAGATCACATCATAAGAGATGCTTGACCTTTTTTGGTAGAAATAGATGAAAAGATAATCGACTCTGCTAGAAAACTATTGGATGCTCCACTATCTACCATCAATGGTGGCTTAGGCATAGCTAGTCCCAAAAATCTATCCACTTCAGCCAATACATCTAGAGCCACAAGAAGTACACCTCTAAGACCAGTTAGAATGTCCCTAGGCTTCTTGAAATTCACTACATCATTTAAGGATCTTCCCCGGTCAATGTCATTGATTGAAGCTTTTGATCATCTTGGTATATATCCTTAGGTTGAAATATGACATGGTTGCCTTAGGTAATGGTTTTCTTCAATTTTACTTAATCCTTTACTTAAGAAGATTGATAATAATCACCTTTAGTTTGGTTTGGTTTTGTGTTGTTGTTGTTAATAAAATGTTTTGTGAAATTCAAAGTTCAAATTCCACTGATCATTGACCGAGTTTTTCAAATTTATAAATGTTTTCTAAATCAACAACTACAGTCTCACAGGGCAAGCACATCCATCAAATGTAGCATAGGAAATTATTAAGGTTGGTCTCAAGGGAATGATTGGCAGCTAATATACTCTCAATCCCATTAACTGTCCACAAAAAAAAAAAAAAAAAGAAAATCATAAAGGAAAAATAAACTATGCTAAATTAGAAATATTCACAAATGTTTACTGGGTAAAATGAGAAATAGGCCTGTAACTTCTATGAAATAGTAGCTTAGGGTTACTTCACCAATTCCTTATCAGAATAATTTCTTAATAATAATAACTTCTTTAAAGCTGTTTGAAATAGTGTGTTTATACCACAGGATTCTCTAATTTAAACTAAAGCTTCACTCAAAGTCAACAGTTCTAAATCTAGCTAAAACTAGTAATCTGAAATTTTAATTAGATCCGCATAAAGAATAAGAATCTATTTTTTAAAAAAGATAACTCAATGAATTTTTTAAACAAGTGACAAAAAATCTTCACCCATTCCTCAGCAAGAGGTAGTTAAGATCGACTCCATTAGTAACCACAGATCTATTCAATTAAATGATCTCTCAATCTATTCAATTGAAATCAATCATGGATCTAAAAGATGCACCATTCCTTTAAAAACCATAAGTTAAATTCAAGTTACAAATTACAAACGCCCAATCAAATTTACTTGAAAGCGCATTTGAAACCAGACTGAATAAGGAATTGGATTCGTTATCCCTAAGTTGTAGGAGTTTATTTCTCCATGGATATATCAAATAAGCACAAATAAGAAGAAATAAAACAAGTTCAAAAGATGAATCAACTAATTGCTTATAAATTCATAGAAATTACAAACATTGAGTTCATTTGATTTCAATCAGAAAACAGAAGAAATTTTCAAGCAAAAAGAAATGGAAATTCTTTTACCTAAAATCCTTCAAAAATCTACTTTATTTAATATTGATTTACATTGTTAGTACATACTTTACAATGCACGCTTACACATTTATTTATAGACTACTAAGTACAGAAAGCATGGCCATCTTTACTTGACATGTGGCAAATTTGGCAGATTCGGCAAATCCTTTCTAATAGAATTTGGTAACTTTTTCAAGCGCGCATATGATCTATGCAAACATTCATCGAGGTCACATGTTCTGTTAGTCGAGGCTTGTATTTCAGCAAGGTCAAGCTCAACTTTAGTAAATTCCTAAGTAAACTATGTGTTTTTGTCCGTTGCTCTATCGAAGGTGAAATTGAGAGAGTCGATGGTCAAATTGTTGAGGCTTGAGGAAATCTTGTTAAAGAATTAGTCTAGCAACACAATTATCGAGGGTCGAGTTTTGAGGCTCGACAATGTATTTTCTTCATAATGATGCTCGATCACTTCAACTGAAGTCGATGGTCATGTCGAGAGCTCACATTAGGCTCAATAGACCAATTTTTACTATTTTCTTTCTCTATTTGACCTCGCTGTGTCTTTACAAGGCTCGACTTCTTCATTCTTGACTTTTATTATTTTTTTGCTCTAAATCTAAATAAAAACTTGATTACTCCTTATTTGATTCTAAGAGCTTGAAAACAACATTATTTATCAAAAACATAATCTTTGCAGTATTTATCGGGAATTCTTAGCAAATTAAGCTCAAAATCCTATGAAAAATATACAGTAAAAATGACTTATCATCATCGTATTTTAATTTATTCTATTCTACTCGTGATTTATCAAAAACATAGGCAAGAAGTTTTATCTTTTGACAATGAAAACAACAACATAATGTTACGTGTAACTTAATGTTGTTTCTTCCTTTAAGTTCTAGCTTAAGTAATAAAATTGGGTATTGCTGCTACCTTTTTTAAATCTTAATCAAAATGCACAACTACCACAATCATATCATGAGGTTATCTATGAATTATTGTGGTTGTATTTTCATTGTCGTATTTCAATAGAAATGAAGATTGAGTTCTTATAGAAGGATCTTAGGATGTTTACAATTCCATTATAGTTTTATTCCTTGTGAATAGCTATTACGATATTTAATTCACTGCATAGCAGTTCCATAACGAATCCCTATTGCACAAAACAATGAATAATCATTCTTTATTCAAACTTAAGAATACCAATTTAATAGTAGAGCTGTCTTTTTTCAAAATACCACCATTTAAATAAAAAATTAATAAATAAAAATCCTATTACAACTTTATTCCATTCGTCCGTAATAGAAATTTCATTACAGCCTTATACATTCAGCGAAGTAAATGAGTCGTTAATAATTATGGGTTGTTATATTTTTAGGTAATGTATGCTGCAGCAAAGCTTGGCATCTCAATCACTATTAGTCAAGTGGGAAGCGATTCATCATCTACAAGGACTTCTGTTTCTTCAGTTGATAGGACTAAAGAATGCTACTTGTAGTTAAGCTGGATAAAGATGAACCTCTTCAGCAACTGTGATTTACTCTTATGCAAGTTCTCAATGCTTTCATGTGTGCATCAATCTAAAGATTCAGAAAATTTTTTCATATCTTATCTTTCTTTTGTTAATATAGCATTCCTTTGGATTCTTGATTCCTCACTTTGATTTGGATAGAATCAAAAAGCATAAGACTATCTCAACTAAGTTATTGCTCCACATAAAACCTTGTGGCAACAATTGATCTTGGTAGAAAATGAATTTGTAACGAAAATAATACGCGATTTTCGCATAATTTGTTGCTTTGAATTGAAGAGTTTGGCTGATAAATGGTGTTGTTAGACTTCCATGGTTTTGAATGTGTGGAGTTGGTAATTATTCTTGATATCTTGTGCAGCAAAGCCACCTATGGGTAGTACACAACAATCTCCACAGCAGAATCCCTTATTTCCTTTGATGTAAGACTATTTGGATGCAATCACTGAGCATCAAAGGCTTAACTTATTAATGAAAGGAGAGTTGATCAAAGCTTTGCTACCCTAAAGCAGTGTTTGTGCAGACTACATGGTGTAAAGGATACGAGGTGAGAAGATTCATGGTAGTCCTTAATTTTCAATCGTAAATAAGTCTAATAAAAGACTAAATGTACTGAAATCACAGATTTTAGATCGGTTAGTAACACGAACTTTTCCTCTTATGGGCAGACCTTGCTGAAGGAACATGTATAAGGAATTATAAATATTTTGGAAGTCGGGATGTATTTGACAAAATAAGCAAGAAGTGGATTTCCAATCTTCCAACTGATTCTCATTTGCTCTTGTATTTATTATGTGCCTTTCTGGAGCACCCAAAGTAGATGTTACATGTGGATCTTTAATCATGCACTAGAGCATAATCCAACAAAAATCCTTTATTTTAAGGAAACTTGCCTTCAGAGGAGAGTTTTCCCAAGAAGTACATTGTTGTAATATCTAATGTACCATCAACTCTTCACCCTAAAGCCTGCATTCTAGCTATAGGAAAAACTTCACCAACTCGCATTGTATTGGGACAAGAAACTGCAATTTATTATTGAGGCAAGCTCTCAGGTATTTCTTCTATACACTTAATACAACTTCATATGGAAACCCTAATGTCTAAGACTTACCAAGATTAGCTCCTACATGAAGTCACTGTCTCATATGCTATTTGATATAAAACTGATGAGGTGTAAATTTGAAAAAAATAGATAGGACACTTGTGGCACACATCCTGCTCTCAATTCAGATTTAATGAGCACATGATTGATGACAAAGCCATGATCTTGATCATATATTCCCAGTTTTAAAAATGTGCCTTAAGATTATGATTTAGTGATTACTATGGCATTGCACAATCTTCCATGATGAATAGCAGGCATAAAAAACATAGGACAATTTCACTCTTTTTCTTTCTTTCTTTCTTTTTTTCCCCTAAAAAAACAAAAACATACAGATGACTAGAGATTATTTTTTTCATTTGATCTTAATATTTTTATGGATAAAAATTTTGAAAGGTATGTAAACAAGAAGAATGAAATTAAGGGGAAAACTAAATGGAAAGAAAATGATGTTTTTTCTATTAGATTGGGGAATGTAATGTTTTTTAAAGATATATCTTTCAAATGTAATTTTAGTAAATAGCCTTCTCTCCACTTACCTTTGAAATCTTGTTAAAAGGCTAGTGTTAATTAAGGAAAATGAAGTTTCTTTTCTTTGATTTTTCTTTTTTACTTACTTTTCAATATTGCAAACATCTCTTACACACTAGGATAAAGAAATTGTGATATTTGGTTATATATGCAAGTTGTACTTTTGTCTTGACTAAAGTAATAATGTATTACCTCACTTTCAGGGAAGGATAGCTGCTTGGGATTCTATCTTACTCCTATTCCATAATATTAAGGTTCGGTTTGGAGGCATAGTTCGAGGTCTACATCTTAGTTCCTTGGCCTTGAACATTCTCCCAGTTCTTGATCCAGAAACTGATGAGTCTTCTTCCTTTCCACATTTTAGCTTCAAGGGTATGATATCAGGGAAATGTTGAACGGATTTTGAAAAGGATAGGGCACTCATTTCTACAAGCTAACATCTTCTATGAAGGCTGGAGGCTCAATCCTTGTTCGTACGCAAATACATCATCTAATTTTTTTTGTTAAATGATTTTTTCCTACTTCTTTTGTAGCAATTAATAGGTGAAGGACATTGTTCTAAGTTAAATGATTATGTCATGGGAACAAGACTTACAACAATCTCTTCTCTACCTATGTTTCTTTGATGGAAATGGTTTTTGGCTCTCCATAATATACTCCTTAATCAACTATATGTGTTCTTGAAATAAATCATTTCACTTTTTATTGATTTTCTTTTGTTTTTTTTTTTTTTTTTTTTTGCTGAAATTTTTTTTTTCATTATTTGTTATTTCTTTAGATATATCTATTGTTTCAATATCAAAAGTCTAAAACTCCAGCTTAATATTTTAAGCTTCAGCTCATTAAGTCTAGAATTTTAAGCTTAAGCATAACTTAAGGTGTTACAAAACTAGCTCGGGCTCAACACAACTAAGCTTATTTAACCTCATCACATGAATAAATTATAATTATTTTAATGGAATCTTTATTAATGCTAAAACTCAATGAGTTTAATAAAGCTTAATATACCAAGGTTTGATGCAAGCTTAATTAAGCTTGTGACTGTGAACTCATTAAGTTGAATAGGTTGAAGATAGAGCTAGACTTAATTATGCAGTAGGTCAAGTTCAAAATTAAGATGAATGTAATTGATTTCAAACTAAACTCAAGTAAGGCAGCTTGTTCATTTACACTATGGTGGTGGCTCTGTAAGATATTGACTTTATAGGCTCTTAGGATTGTCAGTTAGGTATGGTGAATGGCAATGATGATTAGAATTGAGTAAAATGATTTAGTTTTTTGGAGTAACAAATTTTCCAGTAATGTTTTCAGTCAAAAGAAAGTTATCTTTGATTTTGAAGTGAATATTTTCATTGTCAAAATTAGTAAAATGTACATATATTTTTAAGAGAAAGTCTACCCTTAGACCTGATTTGATTAAGTTACTTGAATTTGAAGTTTAGTTTTTGAGAAATTTAGGACCATAGTTTTAAGCTTTACTGTATAAATGTGCTTTATGGGTTGCAGGAAAGCTTTATGGTCCTAATTCATTATGACTCATAATTCATTTTGGATTTTTGTTCAACAAAGCTCTGTTTGAAGTATGACCTATTGTACTTATTTTCACTTTGTTCTGCTTTCTCTTTATTCTTTCATTGATTCTTTATAGAATAAAACTTTTACCGAACATTAACTTAGAGGGAGAAAATTGATTTGGCTTCCAATTTTTGTGTGCAAAACAAAAGTTTCCAATAACTTAAGAAAGGAAATGAACAAAATTTCCTCATTTCTTTTGCTTATCAAGCCAGATGTTTAGTTTGAGGAATGTAGGTATAGTTAATATCATTGACCAAAGACACACAAATTAAATGAAAATGGTTTAGCCTAACTTGTGTGAAGCAAGGTTTTGAAAGTGTTAGGGTTTCATGAAAGAAAAAATATCAATGGGACGGTGTGCTAAAATCTAATAAAGTAGCAGTTAGATCCGAAAGAGGAAAATTTTAGGGGAATATTTTACTTTGACTAGATTCCATAAATTACTATTAATATTAGTTTTGTCAAGTAACTTGGTATTGCGGTTGAAATCTTACAAGATTGAAGTAAGCATTGATGAACCTTTCTCATAATTAAAAAGAAAAACATATATACATAAGAATCTACCCAAAAAGGGGAAAGGAAATGTACGGAACAATTGAGAATTATTGGATGATCATAATATTCAATGCAAGCCACTTTAGCTCGCATCAAATTTTGGTATATATTAAGCTTTATTAAACTCAATTGAGTTTTAGCATTGATAAAGATTCAATTAAAATGATTATAATTTATTCCTCATAATGAGGTTAAATGAGCTCAGTTGTGTCGAGCCCGAGCTAGTTTTAACACCTCAAGTTGAGCTTAAGCTTAAAATTCAAAACTTAATTGAGCTAAAGTTCAAAATTCTAAGCTAGAGTTTTATACTTTTGATACTGAAAGAATGGATATATCTAAAGAAATAACCAAATAATGAAAACAAATTATCAGCCAAAAAAAAAGAAAGAAAATAAATAAAAAGTGAAGTGATTCATTTCTAATAATACATATAGTTAATTAAGGAGTATATTATGGAAAGCCAATAACCATTTCCATCAAAGAAAATAGGTAGAGAAGAGACTGTTGCAAGTCTTGCTCACATGACATAATCATTTAACTTAGAACAATGCCCTTCACCTATTAATTGCTAGAAAAGAAGTAGAAAAAAATCATTTAAAAAAAGATTAGATGATGTATTTGAATATGAACAAGGATTGAGACTCTAGCCTCAACAAAAGATGCTAGCTTGCAGAAATGAGTACCCTATCATTTTCAAACATTGTGCAACATTTCCATGATATTATACCCTTAGAGTTAAACATGGAAAGAAAGCAAACTCATTAGTTTTTGGATCAAGAACTGGGATATGCCAAGGCCTAGGAACCAAGATGCAAATCTCGAACTACGCCCTAAACCAAACCTTAATATTATGGCGTAGGAGCAAGATAGAATCCTAAGCAGTTGTCCTTCTCTAAAAGTAAGGCAATACATTATTACTTTAGTGAAGACAACATTACAACTTGTGATTGTGCATGTATAACCAAATATCACAATTTCTTTGTTCTAGTGTGTAAGAGATGTTGGCAATAAGGGAAAGCAAGTAAAAAAAAATCTAAGAAAAGAAACTTCATTTCCCTTAACATTGGAGTAAACTAGTCATCCACCTTTTAACAAGATTTACTAAAATTACATTTGAAAGGGCTATAACTAAAATTACATTTGAAAGACGTATCTTAAAAAACATTACATTCCCCAATCTAATAGAAAAAACATCATTTTTTTCCATTCAGTTTTCCCTTTATTTTCATTCTTCTTATTTACTTACCCTTCAAAATTTTATCCATAAAAATATAAGATCGAATGAAAAAAAAAAAAAACTTACTCATCTATAAGTTTTTGTTTTTGGTTTTTTTTTTTTTTTTTGGGGGGAGGTCAAAGAAAGAAAGAAAAAGTGAACTTGTCCTAAGTTTTTATGCCTATACATGTCATGGAAGATTGTGTAACGCCATAGTAATCACCAAATCAAATCTTAAGGTGCATTTTTAAAATGGGCAATATGTGATCAAGATCATGGCCTTGTCATCAATCATGTGCTCATTAAAGTTGAATTGAGAGCAGATGTACGCCACAAATATCCCATCTATTTTTTGTTTTTACACCTCGTTAGTTTTGTATCAAAATAGCATATGAGATAGTGACTTCATGTAAGAGTTGATCTTGGTAAGTCTTAGTCATGAGGGTTTCCA
The DNA here is from genome assembly GCA_024138025.1 of Combretum micranthum. Lineage (NCBI taxonomy): Eukaryota > Viridiplantae > Streptophyta > Magnoliopsida > Myrtales > Combretaceae > Combretum > Combretum micranthum. Next base: position 114,911 of record JAMXBD010002244.1, read on the forward strand.
TGTGAAGTTGCATTAATTGTATAAAAGAAATAACCGAGAGCTTACCTCAAGAATAAATTGCAACTTCTTGTCCTAATACAGTGCGAAGATTGGTGGACTTTTTCTTCCTATAGCTAGCATGTAGGCTCCAAGGTGAAGAGTTGATGGTACACTTGATATTAAAGCGATGTACTTCTTGGGCAAACTCTCCTTTGGATGTAGCTTTCCCAAAAATAAAGGATTTTTGTTGGACTATGCTCTAGCGTATGATGAAGGATCAACATGTAACATCCACTTTGGGTGCTCCAGAAAAGCACAGAATAGACACAAGAGCAAATGAGAATCAGTTGGAAGATCAGAAATCCACGTCTTGTTTATTTTGTCAGATACGTCCCCACTTCCAAAATATTCATAATTTCTTATACATGTTCCTTTAGCAAGGTTTGCCCATAAGAGAAAAAGTTCATGTTACCAACTAGATCTGAAATTTGTGATTTCAATACATTGATTCTTTTATTAGACTTATTCATGATTGAAAATTAGGGACCACCATGAATCTTGTTACCTCATATCCTTTGCATCATGTTGTCTGCACAAACACTGCTTTGGGGTAGAAAACCTTTGATCAACTCTCCTTTCACTAATAAGTTAAGCCTTTGATCCTCGATGATTGCATCCAAACGGTCCTTCATCTAAGAAATCAAGGGATTCTGCTGTAGATATTGTTGCATACTGGCTATAGGTGGCTTTGCTGCATAAGATATTAAGAATAATTACCAACTCCACACATTCAAAACCATGAAGCTCTAACAACACCATTTATCAACCAAACTCTTCAATTCAAAGCAAGATATTATGCGGAAGTCACGAATTATTTTCGTTACAAATTCATTTTCTGCCAAGTTCCAATGTTGCCATAAGGTTTTATGTAGAGTAATAACTTAGTTGAGACAGTCTTATGCTTTTTTAGTTTATCCAACTCAAAGTCAAGAATTAAGAATCAAGAGGAATGCTCTATTAACAAAAGAAAGATAAGATATGAAAAAAATTCATGAATCTTCATATTGACATACACATGGAAGCATTGAGAGCTTACATAAAAGTAAATCGCAGCTACTGAAGAGGTCCATCTTCATCTTGCTTAACTACAGAGAACCATTCTTTAGTCCTATCAACTAAAGAAACAAAAGTCCCTGTAGATGATGAATCGCTTCCTACTTGACTAATAGTGATTGAAATGCCAAGCTTTGCAGCAGCTTGCATTACCTAAAAATATAATAGTCGACAATTATTAAATATCCTAAGATCATTATGTAAGAACTTAATCCTCATTTCCAAATTAAAATAACACAATAAAATGCAGCCTTAGTAGTTCACAGATAACCTCATGATGATAGTGGTAGTTGTGTATTTTATTAAGATTTTAAAAAGTTAGTGGCAATACCCAATTTTATTACTTAAGCTAGAGCTTAAAGGAAGGAGCAACATTAAATTACATAGATCATTATGTTGTTGCTTTTCATTGCAAAAGATAAAAATTCTTACCTATGCCAAACTAAGTGAATGACCCTAAATCCAATATCTTTTATCATGAGCTCAATAAAATAAATTAAAATAAGATAACCGACCTAAAGGTGACTGCTATCAATCTTCTTAAGTAAAAGATTGAGTAAAATCAAAGAATACCATTACCTAAGGCAATCATGCCATATTTCAACTTGAGGATATATACTAAGATGATCAAAAGCTTCAACTGATGACATTAGTCGAGGAAGATCCTTAAGGGTTGTAGTGAATTTCAGGAAGCCTGGGGACATTCTGACCGACCTTAGAGATGTACTGCTTGTAGTTTCAGATGTATTGGCTGAAGCGGCTAGAGGTGGAGTGGTTAGTAGTTTTCCAATAGACTCAGTTATCTTTTTATCTATTTCTGCTAAAAAAAGTTCAAGCATCACTTTTGATGTGATCTCCCTCATAGAAGGTGTTGTTTCCTTGCGAAACCAAGGTGTTGGATTTGAGACCACTGAATCAAGTCTAAGGCTAAGTGAATGCTGAGTAGAAGAAGCTACTACTATTGTTGATGCTAGTAATGAAACACTGTCACTAGCAGTAGGAGGAGGAACGACATATAAAGAAGTACGAGGGGGTAGGGAACTACAACCAACCAATCGTCCTTCATTTATATTTTTAAAGTTATCATTAGATTGAGGAGGAGGAAGAGATGAGCATTTTGCACTTGTGGTTGTTGTAAACATAAACTAATGGAGTGGGACAAGAGGAGGATGTTTTTTCTTTTTAGATGATGTAATTGCAGCGTTAGCCTTAGGCTTTAAACTTAATACCCATAGTTGATGAACAGTGAGAGTTGGCTGAGGTTTATCATTTTAAGAAGAGGAAGGTGCAGGACTATATAGAGAAAAGGCTTTAAAACAGGCAAATGCACTACCAATTAAAACCAGAGTAATAGTAGCAATTATCGTCTTCAAGAGTAAATCTGCAAGAAGTGAATACGAATCAATTTGAGTTTGAAACTGAAACTGTTTGGAAAATAGAGAAAATATATAATAGGCTTACAAGCTGTATGGTGGCCTAATAATAAAATATAATGGATTAGTTGCTCCTCCCTTCAACAAACAAATAAATAATGTCGAAAAAGCAACAAACAAACCTCATTGTAGCAATTATTAGTGAAAAAGAACAACTTTCATAAATAAAAAAGCATAGTTATTTTTCATTTATTTTTATTTAAAAAAGAACCCTAGCTAATTTTATTTTTGAGAATGGTTGTATTGGAATTAAAAAAGGTAGTTGTACCTAGAAATGAGGAAAGCTAAAGCAGAAGCATAGACGATGGAGGAGGTGATGAAGAAGAAGAGGAGGATTGTATACACGAAAGGTTCAAGTTGTTTAACACTCATGCTCTTTGTGGTCAATGCTACTAATAGGGTCGGGTTTCGATACACCTGAAACTTTGTTGCTTTTCTTGAATCTACCTTCTTTCTCTTTGATGATTCCATTGCTTGTTTGTTTTGTTTTTCAGAGAAACAAAAACGAGAGGGAGAATTTTTATACTAAATCTTAGTCTGTCCATAAAAAAAAAAAAAAAGGAAACAATATGCATTACAAGGAACAATATATATGATCTTCTTTTTTTCTTTTCTTTTTAGAGATTCTTATTTATTTCACATTTTTATTATATTATTTTACATGTTAAATTCATTAATTTTCTCATTTATTGATTTTAATCAAAGCAACCAATTTCCTATTATAACCATTGGTTTGTATTAACTTTAATTCATCACATAATCCTATTTATATATAAGCTAAAAAAATTTATACACTTCATAGTTTCCTTAAGTAATTGTGTTAACATTATCCATTGAGAAAAAAGAATGTTTGTAGAGTGTACATGGATATCTATAATCCATTATCAATAATTTATCAACTTGTGACTGTTTTTAAGGAAATTGAAAATCAAGGCATGCGAATTTTTCAAGACCCAAAACTTGTATTTTTGCACCAAAATCACTTTATAACATTTATAATAAAGTGATATTAATTGAATTTGTTGAGCTTGGGTTTTTCATTTTCTGGTTTGATTCATTTCAATTCGATCCGTACCAAACCCTAATCCATTTTAAGATTTTGTGTTGCCTTGGAGGTATCTAAGTATTCGCTAATTGAGATCTAACAAAACGTAAATTTTTTATAAAACTTTTAGTGTGTTTTTTTTTTTAATTTTGAATTTTTTTTACTTCAAGTTTATTAAATTTCATTATTTGGTTAAAACATTTTCATTTTACTTTTTTAGTCTGGTGAAAAACCTAGAAATTACATTTTATTTTTATTTTCATTTAAAGAAAGTGTTAGTTTTTCTAAATTTTCAAATAAAGTTTGTAATGTTAGCTTATATACATAGGTTAGTAGATACACTTACACATATAAAAGACATCCATATTTTTTATGCCTTTTTTTTTTTATCATGATGTAAAATATAAGCATTTGAAAAAAAAAAAAAAAAAATCAAAACCGTAACTTGCCTGATGGCAGCAGAACACGTGAGACAAGAAAATGAACGTCAGAATCGGAAGCAGCGTGGCAATGATTCGAGGGTCGGATTCGAATTCGGAAACAAGACAAACGACCGGTGGAAATGCGAAGCAGCGACCTGATGGCGGCGATTATGTCGATCTTGACAAATTGGATGGCCCTGGACACTCCGGTGGTGTTTGTTCTGGCAAAAGAACAACCAAAAGTGGGTGTTTACAAGGGTAGGGGCGGCTGGTGATGACTTGCTGGTTGGAAATGATTTCAGAGTTGTCGAGATGTACCGAACTTACTAATCAAGAGCTTATGATGCTTTGAAACCTCCTGTAACCTCCGATGCCTTTGAAATCACCTGCAAGAATTTAAAAAAAAAAAAGATTTCGAAACCCCAAGAGACTAGCATATCTTTTAAACTTTGAGAGTGATTTTCAGTGCAATTGTTGATGCCCGGGATGGATTCCTCCGACCCCTTTATATAGTTTTCAAGCTTGATTCCAATATGGAAAGCTCATAATACACGGTCAAAAAATTAACTTTCATCATAAATGGGTTCATGATCCCTTTATTTTATTTTGTTAATGGCTTGATTCCCTCAATTTGGTAATGAATTCGCGGTCAAAATGGGATCATTCATTGGTGCATGTAATATGCCTCCATCTTTTTCAATCCATGTTTGTTTGCTCAATTTTTTGCTTACTTTTGACCATGGTTGTCAAACTCGAGTTTCTACCTAGAATCGCTAAGGGGTCCATAGAATCGGAACGTAAAATCGAAACGTAGAATCGTAAGATTCTACAACTAATGTAAATTTACTTACAAAAACTATTGATGTACTTACTGAAATAATAAAACTTTAAATAAATTATGAAAATAAAGAATTTAGTATTAAATTAATTATGTACAACCAAAATTTAAGTTTTATCAATCATAATTCACATACTTTCATTAATATATTTACTGCAATTTTATAATTAAAATAATTATTTTTATTTAATAATGATTCATAATCTATAATTATTAAGATGTATTGCAAATCATTTAAATTATCATGTGTGAGTAGCTTATTTTGTGTAGTAATAAATATTTCATGTTCACTATATATTTGCACAAAAAATCATTATATTTATGGCAAATATATTTATAGATAGAAAATTATTAAAAAAGGGAAAAACATAGCAATGTATATATTAGTTTAATTTTCATTTAAAATGTTCAAAATATATCATAGTATAACCTAAACGAAAATAACTCTCTAAAAAATACAAAAAAAGGAAATAAAAGGAAAAAAATATTAAAAAAACTAAAATTAAGTTAGATTAAGATAAATATCAAGAAACCAACCCCAAAAACCCTAAATTTAAATATATTAAATTGATTGGATTTTTAAAGTTCAAATAGAAAAAAAAAGTGTAAAATTACAACTTTAAGATTTTACTACGATTCTACTACCGATTCTACCGTTTCTACTCACGATTCTATGATTATACTTACGAGTTTACTCAAAAACCAATTTTGAATGCAAGTTGAATCGAAATATCATCATCAACTCGTAAACTCGTAGAAACGTACGAGTAGACTCGCGAGTTTGACAACCATGCTTTTGACTAATCATAATGGGGCCATCTTTTATTTTTTGCAACATTCCAAGACAAAATAACCCCCACTTTTATTCAAGTCCAATGTCAAGTATACCAGCCACATGCCAACCAAGCACGTCTTTCACATGTGCAAAATTAAGATCAGGCTCTTTTAAGCCTTACATGGGTTGAATCGAGGTAATAACTACATATGCGAGCAAATAATTTCAATAAAATTACGAGTCATCATGCTTCTTTTAGCTCAAAATTTTTAAAATTCATAAAATAGTTATTTTAAATTGGATTGGAGCATAGTTTGATGCTACAATCTTATAGAATTGGGCATTATTTCATGAATGAAAAATTGAGGTAATCACTAAAAAGAAATTCTAGAAGTTTCATTTATCCCGATAATACAAGTATCTATATAATAGGCAATTCAAATCCAATTGACGTTCCATTTAGAACCTCTATTACCTATTTTATCACTTTAGGATATTAGATAAATCATACTGTAACGTCTTAACTTAAAGGCATTACAACTAGCCACGTGTCATTCTCTTTAAAAGAACACGCCAAGGTTATAAAATTCTAAATCCATAAAATTATTCAAAATACATATCTCTAATAACTCACATAAAAGGTTATCTTAAATCGTCATATATAAAATTCATATTTTTAAAAGACATAACTGACATTAACCTAAAAACTATTTATATGAAATCCAAATAATTCATATAAACTTGTGTCTTAAAATCTTCTAAAGTCTAAAAACAATATTCTCAAAACTTCATATGATCTTCTGATCTTCACTCTTATTCTCCCGAATCTAAATCTACTGGTCCTTAGTAGGAAGATCGAATCCACTATCGCCATTCCCATGATCAATATATCATATGCAAATAAGTCATAAACTATCTCATCTTCACTTGAACCTGAAAAATAAAAGAGTGAGCACAAAGGCCCAGTAAACCATACCACAAACAAATACGCATGAACAAGCACAAACAAATTCACAAGCCCCTAATAACTAATCAGCAACCATAGGATTATTATCTTTCAATTAGCCAGCAACCCGTACAGTTTAGAACCATTTGCGACTAGTCCTAAACTTGGAGTAACTCATGACTCCGATACAAGACTTTATATAAAAATAGCTTATATACATATATAATTGATGTTGAGTACTCCCCACAAATCATTGTATACTGCCATACAAAGCGGAACGACTCTTAATCTACCGGAATTATTTCCAAGTGCAACTCCACTCGGGACAATGCTATATAAGGATCATTAAGTTGTTAGCATTAGTATCACACTCTGCGTGGTATTTACTAATTGCAACCAAGTACAAGCAGCAAATCAAATTAAAAGACCTGATAGAATTATGCAATTCTAAACCTACAAGCACAAACAATAAACAAGGTAAGGTCGTACCTGAATATGGCTCTTTCAAACCTTAACCATAAAACCTGATCACATGAATAGAACTTCATCTCAACCAATAGATTATTTGTATAGATTTAACAAAAAAAATCCTAAATCAGAATAACTTATAATCACACCTTGCTCTTAATTTAAACGATAGATCTCTAAAGATATCTCCACAAGATCTTTCAACCCTAAAATCTGCTTAAATCATAAAATAGACCATGATTTAAATATCGATCATTCTCCAAAATCATAAGGATAGAATATCAATTCAACTTACTTAGGATTTGATTCTCAAGCCTTCTTGATTTCCAAAATTTAAATCTTTAAGAAACTTAGGGGTTTCTCCAAAGATTTCTTCACTAATGATGCCTTTCAAAGAGATAGATATCACTTAAAGAGATAATCTATTTGGATTATGAAAAGATCGGGAGGAAAAACATTTACCTAAACGCCGTCTCTTTACTCCTCTTAGGGTTTCCAAAGGCTAAGGAAAGGTGGGAAGAAAACTAGGCTAATGAGGTATTTATAGTACAAGGATAGCTTAGGAAAAACATAACCCCACGTCATAAATCAATGAAGATTCATTATCATTAAAGATTTGTTGACAATTATTAATGTGAGGGATGATTATTATATCTCATTTATTAGGATTGACCAAATAACTCTCTTTTTTATAATAAATGACACGTTTGCCCTTCATTATAAAATATTTATCTTTATATTACATTTCTCCTCTCCTAAAAGAAACTTTCATCCTCGAAAGTTATATGGATTACTGTAACCCTTTTAAATCCTTGTTTCCAACTCCGTAATCCATGTTTCCATTTATTTTTTGGCATTGAAGATGTTTTCTGCTCTATCGCTAATTTCTTACACCATATTTACTTATTTCCAAAACTCCTTTTCTTCCTTTTTCACACCATTATATATGTCAACTATATTATAAATCATTAGATGTCTCCATACCTCCTAACTTTTATTGCCCAAATAAGGATCACTTCTTCCACAACAACATGACACACCTCCAGAAAATAAGAAAACATTAATGGTAGTTTCCACTATGAAATATTGCCTTTGATTACTTGCTTGTCTTTCAAAGAGATAAATATCACTTAAAGAGATAATCAATTTGGATTATGAAAAGATCGGAAGGAAAAACATTTACCTAAACATCATCTCTTTGCTCCTCTTGGGGTTTCCAAAGGCTAAGAAAAGGTAGGAAGAAAACTAGGATAATAGGGTATTTATAGTACAAGGGTAGCTTAGGAAAACGCAACCCCGCATCGTAAATCAATGAAGATTTATTATCATTAAAGATTTGTTGACCATTATTAATGTGAGGAATGATTATTATATCTCAATTATTAGGTTTGACCAAATAACCCTCTTTTTTATAATAAATGACACATTTGTCATTCATTATAAAATATTTATCTTTATATTATACATACCAAGTCTAAATATTATCTTTTTGCGAAGAGACTTGTAATTTATCAAATTGAATATGCAATTTAGATTTCTCACTTTTGTTTTAAGTTGGGGAAAAAAAATCAACCAAATCACTCTATGACCACCTTAGACCCCAACATTACCCCATTTTATATTTTTGATTGTTTGTTTTTTCTTCTTCTTTTTTATTATTTTCATTAAAATAAAAAAACAAAAACTATCTTGAACAAAATGACCATATAGGGGCAAAAATGGGGTGTCTACATGATTACCTTATTCTTATTTTTTAGGACCTAAAGCATGAAATTTCCACTAAATCACTTAAGTAAAAATAAGTAAAAAAAAAAATGGTAATATACAATTGCAATGATTATATCCTTATTGAAGGTTTAGAGCAAAAATCTTAATATTGAAAAGAAAATTTCACAAAACTTTGAAGTTGCAGCAACAATTGAAAGCCTCAATTTAAATGATGAAGTGAATAAAAAATAAATATAAAAGGCTAACACTAAATTATATAAGAAAATCAACACTAAACTATTAGTAATTCTTTTATCTAATGATAATATGTTTTATTTTTATTAAAAAATAAATTATTTCTTTCCTGTAAAATGTATCTTTTTCTGTTGGCAGTAGATTAAACTAATCCTATACCCTTTTAGTTTTCTTTCCCTTTTGGTTCACAAAAATTGTTACTCTTGATAATATTAATTAGCAAATTTTATCTATTTTATCTCGTTTGTAATGAAAAATAGGAATGCCAATTATTTTAATATCGTAAGATAAATGTAAACGATAAATAACGTTATGTTAAATATGGCTTATGTCATAAAATTAAGAAATAAACAATTTTTATTATGGCATCAAATACTAATATATATATATATATTTCAATATATCAAAGTGTTGGTTTCTCTCAATATTAATTTTAATGATAACAAAAAGGATCAAGTGATTTCTAACAAATTCATTAAGTGTGCAGTACTTAAGTATGATCAAAGTTCTATGAAAATGATTTACAAAAAAGATACAAATTAGAAAGTAATTCAGAATATGTTCTGGAAAATTTTTCAAGAATAAGTGAATACTCATAAAGTAATTCAGAGGGTAATTTGCTGCTTTATAAGACATTTATAATAGTTAGAAGGTAAATTAGAGAGTAAAACTTCTCTATGAACACAACATGCAAGTCTAACAAACAGATTTCAAGAAATTGGATTTTGTCTGATTCTTTATGGGTTTGAAGACCCATCTTCAAAGTTTAATGTATTTGGTAGTACATATAAATATGTTCCACCAAGTTGATTCAAATATCTAAGGGGACTCATGTTTTTATGGATTAAAGCTTATTCTTGAAGAATTAAGTTTTTGACAGTAATTTAAGTTCGAGTTTTTTTAAAAGACATATCCAAGACTTGGCTCATACATAAAAACTGATCTATTTGTCTTTCTAATATAATTGTTTTTTAAGTTATGTTTTAATAAAGACAAGGATTACAATTTCATGAGAAAACCAAGGACAACAAGATATGAATTTTTTGTCAATATCAGAAGCAGACGCAATTCATGGGCTCTACTTCAACATTTAAGCTTATCTTTATGAGTTGAAAAAAATTCGAATTTGAAAGAGATAATGATCACAAGATATGATCCAGTTTTCCATTGTTTTTGGTAAACGTTCGAAATCTTCAAGACCCATTCATAGCAAGTTTGAAATATCCTGCATATGCACAAAATAAGGAGAGAGATCTTCATCAACAATTAACCTTATCCTTTATTCGTTGGAAGACCAGATCAACAAGGAAAAAAATCTGGATCTAATTTTTTTTAAATTATCTTCCTATCCGTTGAAAACTTAGAGTACATATATCAAAGAAGAAAAAGAAAAACAAATACGAGAATCTCAATACTCTGATAAATTTTTCACAGCTTAAAAGCATGCTGATCCCTGTTACACTATATTATCTTCCTTGTACTGAACTGAGAGGAACTTTTTATCTTTTTATCCTCATTGTTTCAGATTTATTGTGAGAGATTGTAGAGTAAGAGTGACATTCTTTTCTCTGTAGATTAGTAAATAGCTTGAGTGAAGCTAGATAGGCTGAGCAGAGTGATTGAAGTTCATTTTAGTTAAACAAGCTTGTACTCTCATTTCTTGATTGGATAGTGGAACATACCGGTGTGGAATACTGGGTCCTTAACTTAGAACTGGAAGAGAGGACTGATGCTTGAGGTGAAACCTCTATAAATCGATTTTGCACTCTCTTCTTCCTTATCTCTTTAATTTCGTGCATGTTTACTTATTTGTTTTAACTGCATTTTATACCCAGAGAGTAAATTAGAAGCTTTAACTTTAAACTTTTGTTTAACCTTTTGTGAACTTAAGTGATCGTGTTTTATCTGAATTTTAATTAACATTATTTGTAATCAGGATTAATTGTTTTCAAGTGAGTTTATAAGCCATTATAATTTGATTAACCAAGTTGTGTGATTTTAGTTTAATTTTGAAAAAGAATAATTTTTTATCAAATAACCAATTCACCCTTCCTCTTGGTTATTAACACAAAGGGTATCTTTAATTTTAATAATATAATTGATAAATACTTACAGGCTATGTGATACAACCGGAGTTCATATAAGGCAACAACCGAGATGGCTAAAGGATTGCAAGTTCAGCTAGGTTTGAGCATATCATATTATAAACACTTGTAATAGTAATAGAATTGTAACTAGAATAGAAGATATCAGTAGCATAATAGATCTGATAACGAATCCAATTAATTCAACAGAATGTAGATGTAAAGAATATAAAAAGAAAGAATGAAATAGAAAGAGGCAAGCAAGTTACAGCCCCTAAGATATGGAGCCAAGGCAGCTCGAATAGCCTAAGCTTTCATACCATCATCTTCTACCTGCACATTAAACACACAACAACATTAAGGTTTGTCATTTTGGGGTTAAATACAAGAGTAGATAGTAAAAGTGTGAGAGAGACTTATCTATTTAATGTGGCAACAAAGAGCTAAGGTTAGAAATAGAGAGGCTTTTATATCCTGGCTTATGTAGTGCGTCTTTGAGAGAAGAGTGCAAGTGGGTAATATCACTATGCATGTTCGTATATATGTATGTTATTTAAGGTAACGATTTTTTTTATATATTTTATCATTTTTTTCTTATATTTTCATTGGAATAAAATCATTTTATAATGACAAACAAAATTAAATAATTTGTACTTTTGTTGAATCTAATTAAATATGCTTTAACTTGCTTTAAATATCTTTATTTTTAATGGTATAATGAACAAATATGGATGGCTATTGATGCCTTGTAATAAGAACATCAAAGCAAATTATATATAAATTGTATGATGCCAAGATTCTATTAGTACACACGCAACAAACGAAAAGAAAAAACAAATAAAATTAAGAGAGTAGCTTTTGTTGAATCAACAAAATGTACCGGGACGTACTTTAGATGGTTGTTTAACCAATCCAAACACTTGTTTAACATATCATTGGTATTTTTTTATAACTAATTAACATGAAACATTTCATAAATGGGATGAGATAAAAATAACCTAAATCTAATGAGACCAAAGATGCAAAGTAAAATTGTAGACAAAAAAAAAAAAAAAATTTAATTATGGTCCCTTTGAAAGGATTTTATTTGGAAAGTTACAAAAAAATTTAATGATACCAACACCTTTATTGCATCTTTCCCCAAAGTCACATGTAGTCATCAACAACATACATTTGTCATTGTTATGACACAAAATTTTATCTTTGATTTCATCTTAAAAGTCATAGTCTTGAATAATTGTTTAAACTAATTTTTAGCGAGTATTACCTTGGCATTAGGGGTGGGCATGTATTGATTTGCTTTGGTTTTTACTAAAATCAAACCAAACCATAATTTACTTTTTTTTTTTTCTCAAATCAAATCATTAAATAACGGCATAAGTGGATTAGTGGGCCTTTCTCATATTCACTATAACTGTCGCCAACTACCCACGATTCCCGTAGAAGACCCAACTGTCGTAAATTGTTCAACTAAAAATAATTTTCTCTGCTCCTCAGGTTCTATAATGTCGCTTGGATTATTTGCCATACTAGTCAATTACCTTTGAATTGAAATGCTTGCTAACTTAGGCATTAGAGTGGATATGTCTAGCCTAATTCCAGCATGCCAGTAGGGAAATCCCTGGAACTGTCTATTGTCTACTCCTCAAGTGGTCGCTCGTCGGTGGTTTGCCTTCTTTAATTCTTTCTTCATCATTGTCATTTTCCATGCATTCGTAGGATCGATGTTGATATTGAAAATCATTGTTTGAGTAATTAAAAGTTGCGACAGTGATTTCGGTAAAAATGTAAAATATTGATTTTACACTTTTACTGCATGATTCCTTGATGATAAATTTGATGGTACATTGTTCTTGTTCTCTGAGCAATATTTATACAATGTATGTTTGAAATGCTTCCATCGCTTCATTCAATATTCAAAGATATTCTATTTAATAAAGACAATCTTGTTCTAGATCAAAGGTAGAATAGAATTCTAAATTGAGCTGAATAATGTTAATCTTCTATCAATTTATTCTTCAATTATTACCTTTCCTTTTTATGATACCGGTGTTTCAATGACCATAAATTTGACTTGAGGTGGATCACTTGATTATCTTACGCCTTTCAGATTAGTTGTGTTCTGATTTTTAATTGTGCCCTAGCATTGTATGATTAATATTGTCTGCGAAAGTCTTTTCTTCCATCACATTTTATGTGAGCAAACATCCTATAGGTTTATGTAGATTTACTTTAGTAAAAATTCAGAGGTTTCACTTCCATTTTTTTTTTTCCATTAGAGGAGTTGAGTTATATAGGTTTTGGAATAAGAACTATAATTCTCTTATGGTGGGCGTTTGCTAGAGGATTCTAGTGAAGAGGGATTGAAGATGGACCGTAGACTTTGGTCATGCCCTTTTTCCTTTTCTTTTCTTTTTTTTTTTTTTCTCTTGGTTGGAACTAGTCAGTGGCATCTTCATTGATCTTAAAAAGATAATATGTGCTTCTAGCAACCTACTCTACTTTTTAGTAATAGTTATGCTTTTCTAAATCGTACCTGTTTTGGTTTTATAGATATATGTCCTTGTTGAAACTTGAAAAATACATGTGGCACGAAGCTCTGAAATAATTAATGGAGTGGTGGAGTTAATAAGGCAATGGATAAACTAATTAATACTCTACTGCATTGTCATTCCCTAACCTCAGTCGAGGTATTCCTTCTGCCATTGATGCTTATTTTTCCTTGAAAAGGATTTGCCTTTGTTGATATAGGTGCTTACTGTCAAAGGGTAGGTTTAAGATGAGCCGGTGTAATTAATACTTTGTCGCTATGCTGGGGATTTCTTATGGCGAACTATTTCTTATACTTGGAACAAATGCTGCACTTATTGGACCCAAGGATCTTCCGATCATTGTTAGGATTCAAGGGAGGTCACCTGGTCGAATAATTGGCTATGTCCAATTAGCCTGAGGTCAATTTGATTCTATCATGCAACAAACGCAAGCTCTAGGTCCACAAGGAGCTGCAAGACACTATAGCGCAACTGGGAGCTATATGTCACGAGATCAACAGTAAATCTTTGTCAATTCCAGTCCACTGACTTGGAATTTAATCAACAACCCTAAGAACACATCTGCTCAGTGACAACAAGCCCCTAGATTCACCTCAATCAACCCCTGAGAAAGGGCAACATCCACAAAGCATGCCTGCTTCAGATCTTGGAAATATGCATGGCCAAGCAATTGCATATGGGAAGTTGGTTGAATCTCATACCATAAGGTTATGAAAAAGGGATAAAGATGGAGAGAAACCTAAAGGGTATTCCTGGAATTTTACCTATCACCACAAAATTGCTGGGTTATTATTGACGCAACAAGCAGCGTAACAAAGAAAATCAATCAATGATTAATCTTAGAAACAAAAACGAAAAATAAGGAAAATCCTTTACTCTAAGAATTCTAAAATATTATTACGTGATAAAACTTGTTTTATAACAAGAAAAGAATGATTATATATCTCTCCAAAAAACTTTAATCGTTCAAAATACAAAAATTAGAACTGAAATTTTGAGGTTTATTTTGGAGCCCTAAACTAAGGTTTTTGAGCCTGAGAATTACTTTGTTATTTAAAGATTTATAAATTTCTAAAAGTGCTTCGCATGTATATATAATAATAAGAAAACAAAATTATAGGCTAAAAGTTATGACTTTTGGAACATAAACAGTGCATTTATTTCTTCTTGGGTTTATTGGATTTGTCTAATTTATCTAATAACCTAGCCCGTAATCTGCTCTGTAGCAATTACCACCCCGTAAAAATGGTGTCAAGGCTTCTGATATTGTTTTTGAAGTAATAGTGAAGGTAGAGGTGGCGTACAATGCTAAAGAATTTTTTGCTCGGGCTGAGAATCAGATAAAACATGAGTGAGAAGTTCTGTGGACATGCAGCTTTCTAGCAGCTTACGTGTCTTGCAGCAAGACATTTACCGGAATCAAAATATGGATGTTCTTCTGATGCTATGCAGTTAACTTTCTCTAATAAAACCCTACCCAGCATGTATGTGCTATATTCCAATATTTTGCTCGGACTATTTCAGTATATTGCGAGCATGAGCAAAAATTGGATGGTTCTTATTTGTAGGTATAGAAGTAGCCTCTTAGGCATTTTGTTTCCTTTTAGTTCAAGAAATCCAATTTCATGTGCTTGTCTCCTATGCCCTAGTGTTTCATTCAATTCTAGAGTTGTATTCAATTGCCTACCTTTTCTTTTCATTGTACAGATATGAAACCTTTTATTGATCAAGGTATTTTTAAGGGGAAAAAGAAAAGAAAGAATCGCAATTATTGGGACGGATATCAACTTCATCAACCTCTTATATGAAATCAATGCTTGTTATTTTTTAACAAATTTAGTATTTTTCTTATTAGATTACATGCTATGCAAATATACCTTCCTAGAATACAAAAATATGGTTCAATCCATTAATAAAACTAAACCAAAACTGAAATTTTATGGTTTGAGAATTTTTTTTATCAAACAATGAAATTTGGTTCAAAGTTATAAAGAATCAAAACACATTATTATGGCTTGGTTTGGTTTAGAGAGAAAACCAAACCAAATTAATCAAATTAATCCATGCTACCTTTATGTAGCATTGCTCCTATCGTAATATAAGTTATAAATATATATGAAAGGTAGAAATATATAATCTAGAGATTTTAAATATAAATGATATGCATTATATATGTAATATATACAACAAGTAAATACGATATTGAACAAATATATAAGTTATATTTTATAAGTTATGTTTTATGTGTATAAGTTATATATGTATTATGTTTTATAAATTATAAGTTATATAATATATCATCTTTATTTATAAGTAATTATTTATGTAGACATATATAAATGTCAAAAAAATATAAGTTAATAATCTAGAGATTATAAATATTGTATAAATGACAAATAAATGGGCCATTAATAAAATATATAAGTTGTATATACATATATATGTTACATTTTATAAGTTATATGTTATATTTATGTGCATGTATAACATACGAACTAACACGTAATCTATTTATATATATATATATATTTGTACGTGTGTATGATTATATATATCATATATAAATTATATGTTTATATTTTTATATAATATATTTATTATGAATAGAATATGTGTGTGAGTATTGGTATGAGTATATGAGTATATTTATATATTTTCTTACTTTTTTTATCTAAATAAGGGTGTAATGGTAACTTTAATTCTATTCCCACTTTAACACTACAATTAATAAATTAAAGCAAACAATAGAATATGTATTTCTGGCAATAAAACTCTAGATCAAGTAATCTAAGTAATACATAATTCTTAGTCTATTATTAGTAATACCATTCCTAAGATATAATTTTTTTTATTCTCCCTCTATTCTATTCCTCCAAGTAAACAAGCTGTAAGAGTAGGTGATTAGCTATTTCAATTAAAAATTTAGCCTTTTACAGATTTGAAAGAAACCCTTTTGATCACTTACAATAACTATACAACGGTGTGAAAATTAATTCACAATCAATAATAATATGTAAAAATTAAAGCATAAATGTAATTGAAAGAAGGAAGAAGTTTGATTGAATGATATATAATGGTTCAACCTTATACTTATATTTACTTTTCTAGATACTCTGGGATCTAGTAATTCATACTGGTTCATTATACTATATCCAATAAAAATAATGAGAGTGAAAACAGTTACAAAATACAATGGACATAATTCCCTCTACATTAATCGCCAAAAAAAAAGAAAAAAAAACTCTACATTGCTATGAAGCTATTTACTGATTTATAAAGCTATTTGTCACCCTCGCTTATAATTAATCTCACCAAAGCTAAAGGTAAGTCAAGAAATAAAAGAATGTGAAAATCCTCTAAAATGATATCCCTCAAAGCTATGAAAGAAATCTATATATAAGATATAAGTTATGGTTGAATGCTCTAAATTATGCTTTGAGGAGCCTATATACGAGAACAATATACAAGATACTTTTTAGCACGTGTAGAAATTACAAGTATTTCAAATTTTTCTATCTTTTTTTTTTTCGTATTTGATCTGGACATAGTATTTTTTTTTTCAATGTATATGTGATGTTTTCTCCAACATTTCAAATCTCTTAAAATAATTTAAAGTTCATATCTTTTCTTCTTCTTTTTTTCTCATTTTGTTGGAGATGAATAAGCTCGAAATATGCTCCAAAATATTCTTTGATATTTTTATGATGTCTCCCTAATATTATTTGAATTTCCTTTCTAATATATACTTCACATGATGTAATTTGGATATTCGAAATTAAATTTTCTCAGTATCTACAAACTTTCCTTAAAGTATGGAATATATCATTGACTTGAAACTTTATCTTATATCTAAAATTTGTCCAAAGTAAAAATGCGTATTTTTCTCTTGATATTTGCATTTATTCAATATATTTGATTTGACTTCTATTCCAAAAGATATATTTATAACCTCCTCTTAATTTGAAATTGCAATCCCCAAATATCTCCAACAAATATGAATCATCTTATCAAAAGTTTGAATTTAAAATACTTTACACTTCTCTTATAGATATCTCTTAAGTGCATAATTGGGTATATTAGTTTGGTATCATTCTTGCACCATTTTTAAACCGAACTGATACTAAACACATACATATATGATACTGATGAAAAATTAATAGTTTTACTTATAAACTGATCAAACCGAACCAATACTGAACCAATATTAATCTGATACTAATAAGTTACCGATATAAAACCGATATAGATAAAAATCTAACAATCCAAAAAATCTTCGAGCTTATTGTATTATTTCCATAATTCCCCTCGAAACTTAAAAGAAGAAAATCATTAGTTATATTTCCCGACTACAACTAATTTTGTTGATTGCTCTTGACATGTAAATGATAGAAATTGAATAAAAACCCAAGGCCTGTATTTTGCGCGTCACGAACTCTATAAAATATAATGATTCGAAATTCATTTGTCCTAGATAAGAACACATCTTGCTGCCACGATGATGTGTGATATCGTAGATCCAATGTTGCTGGTTATTGAGAATTTGAGATCAAAGTCCACAATGACAAGTAGCAGCTGGTTGGCGTCTTGAAGATGTGCTTGCTAACATTGAAGTCATTGTGCTGTCACATTAGTTTAATATTCAAATTTTTAAAAAACTGCTAAGAATCCCCGAGCTTCTTGAACTTAAAACCATCCACTTGATTATAATCGGTAGCCATCATATAAATTTCTCGTGTTTGGCCGAATCTGTTGGCATACTTTAGTTAATTTTACTATTTTAATAGCTTTTAGTTTTGTCTATTGTAGTTAGTTGCTGTAAGCAATTCATTTGTTCAAGTTATGAGAAAGAAATTCTGTTTTCCACTCGGTTCTCTTCGTCATTATGCTCTCTCTCGCTCGCTCACAGACTTTCTTCAGGAGATTGTTGCTTCGTACAGAAGCTCAGCACTGGAGATTGGCTTCATCATAGCTCATTTCTTCACGGTATCAAAGCATGTGTTGGGTGCAAATACAATTGATGATGTTGGAGTATAATTACATTAATAGAGATATGAGAGAGAATACACAAATGCTAATTTTATCATAATATATTAAACATTGATTGACAAATAAAGCACCATCATGTGCTTTTTATAGTTGTACAATGGCGGCAGAATTCAAGAAGGTGGAAGAAGTAAAAATAAATAAAATAACTTTAGAAAAGTCAAACATGGTTTTGCTGTCAATGAAGTGCCTTCATGCGCCACGTCTCCGTCTCAATTTTCCAACAAAATACAGCCGCCAGTTATGCTTCTCATTGAAGTTAAATTTCCACCGCTATTAATGAAGACAATTCCAAATACAATTTGCTTCATGACAAGGAAAATAATCAAACTCCAGCTCATGAATTGGATGAAGGACAACTCCAGAACCATGCAATAACCGCCTTTTGCCGCCATCAATTACTTCAACGTGGAGCAAATTCCTTTCAAGAGTTAAAATTGTAAATTAATATTTTAACACCTCCTCTTAATTTGCAATTTTATAACTTCTTCTAAATTGCTCAAATTTTTCTGCTGGTACAGCTTTTGTAAATATATCTCCGAGTTGTTCCTTTGTATTGATAAATTCAAGTTGAATTTCTTCTTCTTGTACCAAATTCCTAATATAATGATGCCGCAACTCGATATGTTTTGTCCTTCCATGAAATACTGGATTCTTCGTCATGGCAATAGTCGACATATTATCACAATAGATAATTGTGGGGGTTTCCTGGTGTTGATTTAAATCTACTAAAATTCTTCTCAGCCATACTGCTTCACATGCTGCATCTGTGGCTGCTATATATTCCGCTTCAGATGATGATAATGATACTGTCTTTTGTTTTTTTGATGACCAAGATATAATATTTGATCCCAAAGAAAATACATATCCTGATGTACTTTTTCGATCATCAATTGATCCAGCCCAGTCACTATCTGTATATCCAATAAGCTTGAATTCTTTTTCTTTCACATAATGAATACCATAATTTTTTGTTCCTTGTAGATATCGCAATATTCTCTTCCTCTACCACGACCTCGGGAATTCTGGTATCTACCACGTCCACGTGTAGAGTTCGATGAACTTCCATAATTGCTTTCATATCTATCTTGCCAACTTTTTTGTTGCCTATTGATATTAACCTTCGAATGGAAGGCATGCTCGAGATTCTGAGTAGAAAATCTACTCAAACGCTTTTCATGGGCTTCTAATGATCCCATAAGTTCATCCAAAGATAATTTTGATAAATCTTTGGATTCTTCAATAACAGCAACAATATGCTCAAATTTTGCTGGCAAACTTCTCAAGACTTTTTCAACAATTCTCTTATCTGGAATTGTATCTCCATAGCCTCTAATTTGATTAATAATAATTGTAACTCTTGAGAAGAATTCTTGCACCTCCTCATTATCTTTCATAAATAAATTATCAAACTCTCTCCATAGATTCTGGAGTTTGATAGATATAACTTTATCATGACCTCCATATTGCTTCCTTAAAATCTCCCAGGCATCATGTGATGTGGTTGCACCCATAATTCGTGGTAATATTGATTGACTCACCCCTTGTTGTATGAAAGACAATGCTTTGGCATCTTTCATAGCATTTTCTTTATGCTCTTTTCGTTGAGGTACTGTCCAGGTTGCTTTTACCTCTGGACTAGCAATAGCGGTTTCATAACCTTCCTCAACAATTTCCCACAAATCTTGTGAGATAAATAATGTCTTCATCATCGTGCTCCATATATCATATTTTTCTCCAACAAACATAGGAATACCTTGTTGGGAAAAATTAAATGTGGCATTACTGCTTGTTGATGCCATTACAAATATTTGTGTGTATAGTGTTTAAGTGTTTGGATATGTGTATAGGGGTCTGGCTCTGATACCAAAAATATGTTGGGTGCAAATACAATTGATGATGTTGGAGTATAATTACATTAATAGAGATATGAGAGAGAATACACAAATGCTAATTTTATCATAATATATTAAACATTGATTGACAAATAAAGCACCATCATGTGCTTTTTATAGTTGTACAATGGCGGCAGAATTCAAGACGGTGGAAGAAGTAAAAATAAATAAAATAACTTTAGAAAAGTCAAACATGGTTTTGCTGTCAATGAAGTGCCTTCATGCGCCACGTCTCCGTCTCAATTTTCCAACAAAATACAGCCGCCAGTTATGCTTCTCATTGAAGTTAAATTTCCACTGCTATTAATGAAGACAATTCCAAATACAATTTGCTTCATGACAAGGAAAATAATCAAACTCCAGCTCATGAATTGGATGAAGGACAACTCCAGAACCATGCAATAACCGCCTTTTGCCGCCATCAATTACTTCAACGTGGAGCAAATTCCTTTCAAGAGTTAAAATTGTAAATTAATATTTTAACAGCATGTTCCATGTTTCTTTCCCATCTTGTTACTATATGATTGGTGATTTGTTTTCGTAGTTTGTTTTCATGTTATTGCACAACTTGTTGAAGGTAGTAGAATCGATATAAACATTTTTTATCCTTTATTTCTGTCTAGATCAAACAATCCAAGCATGAATTAGGCAATATGGTGTTTAATGGAACCAATTTCTCGCATGGATTCAATCTATTAAGATGGCTTTAGGGAAAAGATCCAAGTTAGGGCTTATTGATGGTTCGATATCAAAACCTAATGACAATTTGTTCGACTTAGTTAATTGGACTAGTTGCGATTATATGGTGACATGTTGGATTCTGAATTCGATGATGAATGATTTGTCTCAAAATTTCTTGTATGCTCAATCATCTTTGGAATTGGAATGAGATTATAAAACAATATGGATGTTCAAATGGTCTATTAGTCTATCAAATGCAACAAGAAATTTGTAACTTGAAACAAGGAAATTCTTCGGTAGGAGCATACTATAATAAGATGAAAAATCATTGAGATGAGCTTCAATCTTTACATGTATATCCTTCATTTAATTGTAGAAGAATAGAATATTGTATGTGCAACTTGAAGGAGCAAGTTGTAGATTTTGAATCACAAACAAGGCTTATACAATTCTTAATGGGATTGGCAGATTTTTATGAAAATGTTTGAAATCAAATACTTTCAAGGAGCCGCTTCCTATAATAAATAAAGCATTTTATTTGGTTCAGCAAATTGAGAAACATAGGCAAATTACAATATTAGCTAAGCTCGAAGGTGTTGCTTGTAATGTTAGAAAGGATGCTAATCAATCCATGTTTGAAAGAAAACGTGCAAAAGGGTAGCTATATTGCAAACAATGTAAGAGTGATGATGATTTGATTAATAATTGTTATCAAATAATTAGTTATCCGATTTGTACAAGGGAAAAAGATGAAATAGATTTAATAAGACATTCTTTTTTTCAAATGTTGATAGAATGAAATCAATTCCAAATTCTCCTTGATCATTATGGGACTGATATAGATAACAATGTAGGATCAGTTTCTTTTGATCCTAATGTTTTACAATCCATGTATCAGGAAATGATGAAGTTGCTGAAACATAAATTTGGCAATTCGAATGGAGGTATAATGTGTGTTAATGTAGTTCAATCAGTCGGTACTTCTTCTATTGTTTCGTATTGTTTTAATACTTTGAATGTCAATATTGGTTCATGGACAGTTGACATAGGTGTCATCGGCCATATGACTCCTTTCTTTTGTCTATTGTCTCATAAAACAACCTTATCCAATCCTATTTCCATTCGCTTACCTAATGGTACCACAAAATTTGTAAGAACATTTAGCCAAATACACATAAACCCTCATTTAATTTCACATGATGTTTTCTCAGTTTGTAATTTTACTCATAATTTCCTTTCTATGAGTAAAGCTTTACAGTTTTACAAGTTAATTGTTACACTAAATAAGAGTTTGTGTACCTTTTATGACTTGATAACTAATTTGGTTGTTACAAAGGAAAAAGAATATTATGGATTGTATGTTCTTCAATCTTCCTCCAATGTACAAAGTACTTCTTCTATTATTTCTTCTCCTTGTAATAATGATACGCTAGCACATTTGATTCATCTCAAAATAGGTTAATGGTACCTGAACTTTTTGATAAAACAGTTTTGTACCTAAACAAAATTTATCCCATAAAAATACCTAGAATTTTTAAATCTTGCATCCATGGTACTTTTGATCCGAATCTGGCTAAAAGTTCGACGAAATGCTGACGTAGTATGAAATTTAAATTCAAAAATTAATTTCTCTTCCACATCAGCATATTTATTCTCTCTTTCTCTCTCTCTTACTCTCTTTCTACAATGCACTTCTTCCTCTTGCTCTTCCTCTCTCTTCTTCTTTTATATGTAAGAATTGAAAATATAATTTTACTATTTTTTCATATAAGTTAAATCAACCCTAGTTTCTAACCTACCTATGAATATCCAAAACCGAGAGTTTATTATTGATATGCCAGCTATCACCCTTTCTTTCTCATCCCTTTCATCTCTTCTCTCATCGCTGTCCTCTCTCTTTGTAACCTAACAAAAAATGCCTGCCACCTAAATGAACCACCCACAACAACTTCAATAAGTCACACTAAAATCTACCACAACCACCATAATCTACTACAAAACCCAGAAAATTGACAAGCTCCTACACCTAACACAATCAATGTTGGTCGTCACCAACAAATCAACCATCAAGTCACTGCAAACCTAAAGCTAGCAACCATCATAGTACCATTTGACACCAACTTCAATGGTGAATTTTTCTATGTCATGGAGGTGGTGGCGTTTCTAGTTGGTTTTTTTTTTTTAGAATGGTGTGTGTTGGGGTTGCAGTAGTTTTTGTGGATGTGTGTTTAGGTGTTTCATGTGGGATGGTGGTTGTTACGTTTGCCAAGGTAGCAGCTTTGGGACTGAGCCTCAGCAAAGGTCAAGTAGCAGGTGGCTCTATCATGGCCTGCATCCGGCAAGTTTGATGTTTCATGCAGGTGGCAGTAGTGGTCTTGGGATGTTAGAAAACAATGGCTCGGCTCTAGTGATGGTTTAACTAAGTAAGTTATAGTAGAGGAAGTAGTTAACAGTAGGTTAGGTGATGGGTTTGTTTGGAGATGGAGGTAGCTATAAAGGATCGACTGGGACTATAGGCTATGGTGGAGTTTTGTGTTAATGTTGAGATAGGTACAGTGACTCAGTGAGTATGGTGACGAGATCGTTTGGATTTAGAGGATTGGCAAGTTGGTGGTGATTGGTTTGTGTAAGTCAAATGAAGAGTGAGTGGTATAGCAACTTGGTTCTATTTTCGATGTGTGGTGAGCTTTGGTGGTTCGTGACAGCTGTGGATCGTTTGGGAGATTGCATTCTTTAGAGAGAGAGGGATTGGAAAGAAAAAAAGCTTCTCTAATGATGAAGAATATGGAATCCCCCTTAGAGAAGATGAAGACGAGCTCTTTAAATGTGTTCTTTTTGAAAAATTCCTCCCAAATCTTACTTTTGATTAGGATCTTATGTGATACATATAGATAAA
Source organism: Combretum micranthum (assembly GCA_024138025.1). Lineage (NCBI taxonomy): Eukaryota > Viridiplantae > Streptophyta > Magnoliopsida > Myrtales > Combretaceae > Combretum > Combretum micranthum. The sequence goes on from JAMXBD010002244.1 coordinate 139,043, forward strand.
CCTCATCTATCAAAGTCCACACTTTTCATCCAAGAAACTTAAGCCAATTTTCAATGCAAATCCTTTCTATAATGTTATTTTTAGAAGAAGACGAAAAAGAAGCGCAGTGTGAGAGAGAGAGAGAGAGAGAGAGAAGTGAAAAAAAGAAAGAAAGAAAGAAAGAAAGTGCGACCTGGAAACATAAAATATTTTTTTTAATTTAGATTCCCCAACACGTCAAAATTTTGCCAAACTTTAGGCCAAATTCTAGCAAAAAATACCATAGATGCATGATTTAAAAAATTTAAGTGTTTTTGTGAGCCAAAATTTTATTTAGGTACAAACCTGTTACATATATTGAAAGAGTTTAGGTACCATCAAAGAAATAACCCTACCAGATTAAGTCATAGTTCAGTGTCCAAATTAGAACATTTGTCCTCTTGTAAATCTTTGAATTTTTCTTCTTTTCTTTGTGATGTATGTCATCAAGCTATTTGAAAATACTTCACATAGGTCACCTTTTGCTTTCCATCTTTTACATATTGATTATTGGGGTCCTTACAAGGTCAAATCTATAGATGGTATAAATTATTTCCTGACCATTGTAGATGATTACACTCGATATGCTTGGAAATATGTCTTGAGCAATAAATTCCAGGTTCCTAATATTCTTGCATGATTTTTCAAATATTTTCAAAATCATTTTTCTATTTTTTCCAAATTTGTGCACATCGCAAAGTTTCTTCATGTGCTTCTTGTTCCTTGTTTGATAATCTCGGCATTATGCATCAACAAACTACCACTTACACATCACAACAAAATGGGAAAGTTGAGCGCAAGTACCATCATTTATTAGAAACAGCCTAAGCATTACGTTTACATGTCAATCTTCCTAAACACTTTTAAAGTACTTGTGTTTTGACAACAACATACTTAATTAATAGGATGCCAATGAAAGTTTTATTTTGGAAAACTCCTCATGAAACTTTGTTTAGTCATACTTTCGATTATTCTCACCTTCAGGTCATTGATCTTTTTTGTTTTGTTTCCATACCTACTGTTCATCGTGATAAATTTGGCCATAGGAGAACTAAATGCATTTTTCAAAGTTACTTACAAGGAAAGAAAGCATACTAGCTTTTTGATCTCACAAGTGCACAAATTGTAATTAATAAAGATGTTATATTTTTTGAAGATGTTTTTCCTTATAAGGATAATAGTCCTATTACTGATGTTCCTTCAACTAAGCCTACTTGGTTTGATTATTCAAATCACAATTTGTCTGGTTCCAATCAACCTCTATCTTCTACTATTAATCAACCATTTGCTCCTTCTCATGGGTCTCTTGTGCCTACTGTGTGTCATTCTTCTAGATTTAGAAAAGCTCCTACTTGGTTAAATGATTATGTTTATACAATTCAAAGTACTTTATTACTCAATGCACTTGGTAGTTCTCATTGTGTTTCTTCTACTAAGACTTCAACCATACATCTTCTTTTTCATTCTTAGTCCTTTGGCCAATACCCTGCAGATTATGTTAGTTCCTTGGCTAATGTGCTTACTATACCTAAACCTACTGGTTATTCAAAGGCTATTAAACATCAAGGGTAGATTGATGCAACGAAAAAGAAACTTAATGCATTAAAATTCAAATACATAGGAACCTACTACTTTGCCTAAGGGTAAGAAAGCTATTAGTTGTATGTCGGTGTGTAAAAAAAAAAAAACAAGTAGATCTAATGGCATGGTTAATATATATAAAGCATGTCTAGTTGCTAAAGAGTATACACAAGTTGAGGGAGAAGACTATCATGATACAGTTTCTCCAGTACCTAAGTTGGGTACTGTCAAAATATTTCTACTGTTGCTAGTGCTAAAGGATGGCCTTTGCGCCAAATTGATGTCAACAATGCCTTTTCTACATGATCATATGGATGAAGAAATTTATACGATGCCCCCACAAGGTTATCATAAAGCTTCTCCTAATCAAGTTTGCAAACTCAAAAGGTCTTTATATGGTCTCAAGCAAGATTTAAGGTAATGGAGCTTTGAGTAAACTTAATTTGTTTTACAATATGGATTCTCTCAATCCAAGAATGAGAATTCCCTTTTCACAAAGGTTAATGATATTGGTTTTCTTGTAGCACTTGTTTATGTAAATGATATTCTCCTAACTGGAACTAACGAGGCTTCTATTATCATGTTTAAGAATTCAATTAATTTTATTTTCACCATCAAAGACCTTGGGAAGCTCAATTTTTCTTGGACCTAATTTGTCACACATCAAAGGTATTTTGGTGAATCAACACAAATGTATTCTTGATATTTTGCTTGATGCAGGCATGACGGGTTATAAGCCTATTGTGGTTCCTTTTCCTTCTGGTACTAAGATGGATAATATTTATGGTGATCCTCTACAAGATCCTACCTTTTATAGAAGAATAGTGGGTTGTCTCTTATATCTAAGTCTAACATGACCAAGAATTGCTTTTTGGGTTCATTGCCTTAGTTAATTTTTGTTTACTCCTCACAAAATTCATCTTCATGCTTTGATGCTTTAAAGCACACAACATCATTGGGTTTGTTTTATTCCCCTACAAACTCATTAAATCTCTTGGCTTTTTCAAATGGAGATTGAGTTTCTTGTCCTATAAATAGAAAGTCAATTACTAGATTTTGTGTCATGTTAGGAAATGCTATTGTCTCTTGGAAATCTAAAAAGCAAGCTACCATTTCTACTTTATTTGTTAAAGTGGAGTATCATTGTATGTCAGCCACTACCAAAAAATTGTTATGGTTTTCTTATGTTCTTCAAGAGTTACGTATTTATGTTTCTTTGCCCATTCCTCTTTGTTGTGACAATAAATCTACCATCAAATTGCAGCAAATCCTTATCAACATGGTAGGACTAAGCATATTGATGTAGATGTCCATTTCACTCGAAATCAAATTACCAAAAGTTGATATCTCTTTTTAATTCGTTAGAATTTGATACCTTAAATAGACTTACCCTCCAAAACATTGATACCTCTTTTTAATCACTCAAATGTTGATACTTTAAATGAATCTATCTCAAAACATTGATCCTTTTTATGTAATTTATCTTAAAATAAATTTATCACAATTTGTATATATTATATGCACCTTCTTAATAAATAAATTCACCATATAAAATCCTTTTTCACGATCATAATCTATACACTTAAAAAAACATGTTAGTAAACACTTAACATGTTTTGCTATCATCATATTCAAACTAGGATACCTAACATATTTCACATAATAGCATATATTCTTATGCTAACTTTCCTATGCAATTAACATCATGTGTGTGTATATATAGACACATATATTCTATTTAAGATTTTTCTTTTTCTTTTTATTTTAACTACCCCTGATGAGAGTATATTTCCTTTTAATATGTAACTAATTAATTACATTAAAATATTAGGTTAAGCCAACTACTGATTTTGGTTTGACTCCTGGGTGAGGTGGTAAGAGAAGTCCGATCTATATGATTTAATCTAGGGAGATTTGACTTGATGTGATTAAAATAGAGATCATTGGACCAACATACCTAGTCTCAAATAAGTAAATTTGTATTTCATAAATGTTGTCAACTCTAAGAGTCTTAGCCATGCCTCCTCATTTGAGATTGTTGGAAGAGATCGAAGAAATAACATTCTATATTTGGAGATTTGTTCTAAAAAAACCAATAGCAGTTCAAGTAAAGTATAAGTTCAACTACTCAAGCACTATATAAAATCGAGACCTAAGGTTCCCATGTTCTTTTACTTGTGCATTCAATATTCTAATATTGTTTGTTTCTCTTCCATGTCACTCTTTCCAAATCATCTCTCCATGCATGATCTTTATATTACTTTGAGATCATGTGAACCTGTATGCTAATCTACTAATTGACAATATACAAACAAAATCATATATTGTAAAGTGTTATAATGACATTGTGATGTTGGAGTTAAATACTGTTTAAGTGTTTTATTCTTTTTTAACATGAGAAGCATGTTGCAATCATTTATCAATGTTGCCCAATGAAGGTTAAGGATGTGAACCAGTTGTGTGAAAGCTCATTGAAGAGAAAGTTGAAATCATCAAACATGAAACTGTAACATTGTTAAGCTATTGCTAGGGAATCCAATGGTTTTGATCAAAATGATATTGTTTGAAAATTAGCTAAGATGATATGAAGATACAGAAGATTGATAAATTTAGAGAAACTTTAAATCATGCAAATGAGAGTTGACAATCAATATTTTTTACTTGTATTTATTGGTAAGATAATAGGACATATAGATGCAAACGGTTATAGTTAATATAAAAAGCATCTATAACTAATGCATAAACTCATTGGATATTGGGATATGCACTTACAGGGGGGAAAAAAAAATCCTATACACTTAGGCTATAGCTATATTTTGCAATGTGTTTAAAAAAAAAAAATTCTAACTAAGACTATTGATACAATTTTTTTAAGTGAATATGCCAATATTATTTTTGCATGTAGACAAGAATATTAGAGCCTTGATGCTCTCGATCCAACTTACAACGCACAAAATACCAAATTTGTAGCATATCAACTAGCGGCAATAATGCACATGGTGAAGGAAGAGAGTTGGCTTGGGTTTAGTCCTCCTTTTATTAAGCATCCTTTGTCCAAAGACATTAGTATTCATGCTTATATTAGAAATGCAACCTTTGTCTGGGATAATGTTGGATCAAATCTACTACCTTTTGTTTGCTCAATTTTTTTTTCTTTTTCTTTTTAATGCTGCTCTCTTATTTCTAGCTTAGGATTTTCATCAGCTTTTGATCAAGCTGAGTAATGCATATGGATTTTAAGTACTCTTTCTTTTAAGTATTATATTTTATAAAAAAAAAAACAGGGGTAAATGGTACCTTCACTTTATCTATTTTTACAATTAACCACTTAAATTTTAAGAGTGTCAATTTATTTCCTCTAAACTTTTTGAGATTATTTATAATACCTGAATCAGGTAGTTAATTGGATAAATGTGTAAAGTTTAAGTAGTTAGTTTTAAAAATAAGTAAAGTTCAGGTAGTTAATTACAAAAATGGTAAATGTTTAGATATATCAAATTTGCCCTTTTAAACTTTGGGTATATAATTGAAAAAGTTGGTGAAGCTTAAGTATTAGATTTTACATTTAATCCTAAAAAAGAGAGAAATGCAAACTATTCTTTCTATCTTTAATCTTGGTACAACCATGCAAATACACCCCTTTAACTTTCAAATATTGCAAATCACCCCCCTAAACTTCAATAAATTGACAAATAACCTTTAAAAGTTTAAAATAAACCCCTTAAACTTAATCTTAGTTTGTTTTTATTAAACTAAAAAAACCATATGTTCTTAGTGTTGCTAATTTATCAATGTTTAGGAGGTAATTTGCAATATTAAAAAGCTGGATCAAATATGCATATATGTGTGTGTGTATAAAATTTACCATGGCTTGGATACCCAAACGAGTAACCCCAAACTCCAGTTTAAAAAAGGAGGCCCAACAATGGCCCATGCCAATTTGGCGGGAGAATATTCATATCTGTCAATTGGAATATGTGAGGTAGGAAGTGTCCAACGGTCGTTCAGCGCATCAACTACCCGTCAAGAAGTCATAGCCAAATCCAACTGACAGTACTTGATGATAATCAGTTTTATTCAAATCCACTCCCCCTCAATTATTGAAATCTTACATGCACAACTTGCCAAAATGAACAGGCATACATGATACATTCTTAAGATAAAACTATAGTAATGTAATAGTTTTAACTTTTTTTCCTTTTCCTTTTTATTTATCCATGTCTTTTTAAAAAAGTGATCTATATTATTAAGTCACATTTAGTTATTTGATCCTACCCTAATATTTTAGAGGAAAAAATGGTAGGTATCACATTTAGTGTATGAACTTTACTTATTTTTATAATTAATTATTTAAATTTTATAATTTATAATTTAATACTTGGACTTTTTAAGTTTTTGCAATTACTATCTAAATTTTACACAAATAAACAACCGGCTATTTATCAATTTTTAAAGTTAATAACCTAATTTATGCATCACAAATTATTACGAAAAAATGATAAAAATGGTACTTGGATTTTCGTAAAAAAAAAAAAAAATTAAGTACATAAAGTTTGATTTTTAATAATTTGGTAAATGAATAAAGTGTTTATTAACTTTTTTCGTATTTAAAGTTTGATTTTGTCAATTTTGGTATCTACTTTTATATACTTTTTTCATGCATTATTTCACTTGCTTCAAAAATAAAAAAAAGTCAACGAAAACTTTGTTCAAATATTAAAATTACCAAAATCAAACTTCAAGTGTGGAAAAAATCAATAAAAATTTTGTTCAATTATCAAATTGTTCAAAATTATTACAAAACATTTGCATATAGTAAATTAATTTTTGTAAATTTTAAATAATTAATTACTAAAATATGTAAAGTTGATCAAATTCACAATTACCTGGAAATAAATATTAAGGATTGTAACTTTGCTTTTTCTTTTTTTTTGGCCTTAAGGATTGAAATTTGGTAGGTGAACATATAAATGCACCTTCTCTTCTCTTTTTTTTATTATTTATTTATTTATTTATTTTTTTTGACATGAAATGAACGTAGTTATTTTAAGGCATACACATCCCATGTGTATATATTTCTTGTTTTGAAAACTCTTTCATGTATTTGTTTCGTGGAAAAATGCCATTATAAACGATTAACACCATCTTTCACTTATTTCCCGTGTTTCCTATATATATATATATATATTATATATACACACAAAAAAAAAAGAAAAAGAAAAAATCATATAGAACACCACGTAGAGTTGAATAGGATCAACCCAAATTATGCATGATTCAGATTTCAGCATTTACAATTTATACAAATAAAATACGTGTGCGCTATTTCATGAGATAAATCGGAGGAATGGTCTAAAATAATGCATAAACAATAATTCTCATCATATAAAATCTAAACGTCAAATAATCTTATCTCAAAATGAAAAAAAAAAAAAAAAAAAAGTCTTCACGATTGAATTAATTATACACACTTAAATCTTGATGATAAATCAAATATATGAAAACATAAAAAGAAAAAAAAATTGTCAACTAACTAAGGATTACGAAAGAGACGCATTCATCATCATGCATATTCATGACAACTATTGTCTTATGATTATGTCGTCCTTTGTATCAACTTGAAAGTTGAAAGCACGTTCGTTCCCATTTACCATTACGTCCTTTTATTATTATTATATTATTATTATTATTATATTATTATTATTATTATTATTTTAACCACATGGGATATATATAACACACTAGCCCTACCACATTCTTTGGACGTATTATTAAACATTAGTTTTCAAGAACGGGGACGTATCTTTAGAAATCATCTTTCCGGATTGCCCTATAAGTTATGTTTCGCTAGTTTTTTCGGTATATATATATATATATATGTATGTATGTATGTATGTATATTTAAAAATAATAATATAAATAAAAAGTTAGTAATTCTCATAAAAATATTAAATTGATCAAATATATATAAAATTTAAATTTAAATTTAAATCGAATATATTTACACATCATTTCGATGTAAATACAGATGAAAAATAGATAACCTAAAGAGAGCGATTGATCGCGAATTTTTATACATAAACAGATACTGATGGTATTGATTGATGCTCACAATTCATCCATACGTACCAACAGAATAATGAGTCTATTTCAAACCTATATTTTGGTCTTTGTTTATTTTCATACGTATTTATGAAGAGTGTTCGTATATGTATACTAGCAAACACGTGCACCCACTGCGTATGCAAAAAATAAAAATAGTTATAATAGTAAGGTTTTTTTCTTTTTTTTTTTTTTTTGAGAAATATTAGGAAGGTAGTTAAATAAAAAAATCTATTAAATAGAAAAAGGAAAAATATAAAAAAAAAAAGTTACTTTCAACTTTTATGGAGAGAGGAAAAGTTAAAGCGGTTAAGATAAAGTAAATTCAGTTTTCTATACAAATGATAAAAATTGGCTTAATAGTAATAGATTATATGATTGTTTCATATATATATATATTTTATAAACATAAATTTTAGGAAAAAAAAAAAGCCTTACAAGTTCAAGGTTTACAAGCTCTTGAATCCTAAAACAAAAAACGTCCAACTGGTTTTCTTGTTTTAAAATTTACTAAAGGACATTTACAAAATATTAAAAAGTGTATTGCAAATATGCTTTTATTTATTTTACGCACACTTTATCTTTTTTTTTATGCTTTACCTTAGAATAAAATGGTTATATGAGAGGGAAAACAAAATAAATAACACTTCTTTTGAATATTTAAGAGTTTAAATGTATAGTTTGAAAGATAAAGAACTCAAATGCACATAATTTGATGTTTGCATTGATAATACATTTTACAAGATAAAAAGGCGCATTTAAGTAGCCTTTCATTTTTGGGAGAGAGAGAGAGAGCATGTTCACCTTGAAATTTACTTTTTTCGTTTTCGTCTCTCTTAAGCAAGTTGGACTTGGGTTAAGTCACTTATAAGGAATATGTAATATCCACCGTTAGATCTTGTATAAAGTTGTAGATTTGTTTAAAAAGTTGTAGGTGTGATAGGTTATGTATAAAAGTTATAGATCGTAGGTTAAAAAAGTGATAGGTATGGTAGGTAAATGACTTCACCTAAGTAGGTCCACTATATATTCATATGCTCTGTGTGTATGTGTGTGTGTAAAGCAAACACATAACTATTATACTTTACTTTTTTTACTATAAAAAACTTTTAAATTCTCCTTTTTTTTCCTCTTGAAGTAGAAGTAATGTTGCCCAATTAACTCATAATAGAGGGCATTTGATAAACTACAATAAGTTTTTTTTTCTTCTCTCTTTTTATATTTGAAATTTGAACATTTAGTTATATTTAGTTTTACAATATGTATCAAAGATGTGCATCTACTAATACAGAATATAGAAGATTCAAACATGCTCCATGTCTTTAAAAGTACAATGAGCTAAAAGACCCTTAACCTATGTTCACTTGGATGGAAATTTGTTGTCCCATAGATGTTGTCTCCAGCTTGTTTCAATGAATACATGATTGCCACGTGTATGTAAAGTGATAGTAATTGTTTCTTTTATTTTAAGGATGTTTTTATTTTTTAAATTTATTAACACATATCAAGTTTCTATTAGTTGGGACATGGGGACAACATCCATGGGGCAGCAAATATTTTTCCATGTTCACTTGGAGTGAATATTTATTTGATTCCCCTATAATATATCTAAATTTGCTAGTATGGTGTTTAATTGTATTTTAAACTCTAAATGGTAGTTATGCAAAATAATGAGTAGAAATTCTTGTCCTAACTCACCAGTGACCTTATAGCTTAATAATATTATCCCTAATTTCTTAGATGAAATATATTAGGTTTGAATCCTTCCTCCCTTATTGTAATGGGCAAATATATATGAATATATATATATATATATATATTCTTGTCCTTGCACTCATGATTTGCTATTTAATGCTTTATTTACCATCTTCTTTATGAGTATCATAAAGTCTTGTCCTTGCCCTCGTGATTTGCTAGTCAATCTTTTATTTACCATCTTCTTAGGAATATCCCTAACTTGTAATAACACCGTCATATGTTTCATTCTAATATAATTCTTTCTTTTCTATATTAACTAAACAACACTATATGCATGTGACAACTATTATAATTTTATTATAACCCTATTAAATTAGAAATCAATTTTTCCTTTATTCCATGTAATGAAGTGGTAGGCTAAGAATCTCTTCTCCAAAATATCCCTGAGGAAATAATGAAATGCTAGATAACCTACTTCTACCACCATCACTATACCATGATCACCAATGCTACTACCACGTGAATTCCAAAACAAAATCCAAATATAAAAATTTTTGCTCCTCTCAACCTTAAGAAATGATTATTACACATTGCAAATAGTAGTCCTCCAAAATATATCTAGTGAAGTACTACCACAACCTACTTCTATCGCCATCATTACATCGTCACTAATGCTACAACCACTATGTCACAATCATAATTAATGTCACATAACCACTTCCAATACCTTCATAAGGATTATTACCATTGTCAACATTAACATTGAATCATTATTAAACCAGCATTGTTACTGCCAAAAACACACTAACATCACCACTAACACACATCGTTACCTTTATCAGCCATAACCCCACATCATGACCTTAACAAACCTAACACCACCATATGATGCTATTACCCTTAAAAAACCCTAGTACATCATTGTTTTAGGCATTACCATCATCATCATTACTACTAACATTACATCACTCCCCCACCCAACTCTTGCTCAATATCCATACCTTAACATTTGAAAGGATGGTGAGTATATTAGGAATAATGGGGTGATATGGTGATAGTGTTGATGCAATTGTGTCACAGTGATGGTGGTGGTGTGTGGTGATAAGGTAGTGTAATTTTCAAGATTATACTAGAGGTTATTGTAAAGACAAAATGATGATGTAGTGGTAATGATGATAGTATTACTAGGACAATGACACTGGTAATGTTGCCATAATAGAGGTATTTATGGAGATGGTAATTATAATGTAACAAGATCAATAATGATTGTACTTTTCTATGTAGAAGAATTACCATATTCTTGCTTGTTTTCTAGGCCTTATTTCTTAAACTATCTTGCAAACTACAATAGGAAATATCTAATCAATTAACAAATATGACTAATTATATTGACATAAATGTATATATTTATAAATGTATATGTACATGATAGCCATTGGAAATATAACATGGCTAACTAGATCTTACTCGCTATTATACTTACTTAAAATAATAGACAATACCAAATACTTGTATTATATATCATGTAGATATACAACTCCAAGGATAATTAAAATATTGATTATAATTCTGCAAGCTCCTTATATTTAGAATTATCAAGTTGGCTTTATACAAATGTCGTAGGTTGATTTTCAACTTAAGGAGTATTGAACTTTCAATATGGCGAACATATTTGATAAATGGGTAAATTTGATTTTGACACTTAGATTTTTGAAATCCATACCTTTATAATTGAATGGCATGTACACTAGTCTATTGATTTGAGTTAATTTCTCATTATAATAGTATTTGGTGAAGGGAAAAAAACAAGCCATAAGTTTCACCTTATAGAGAAAAACATTTTAATTTTATGCAATAACATCCAATATAAATCACCACAATTGCTAATAGAAAATAGATTGATACATTTGATTATACCTAAATCTTTATAGAAATTCCATTCATTTTTTAACTCATGCATGCATAATTAGACCCAAGCAGATCCCTTTTTTATAAATAATTTGAAAATACACTGAAAATTACATTTAGTTTTAAATATAAAATAGCCTACCTTGTCTTTTTCTCCCAACCTAAAATGAAAGAAAATTAAAGACAAGATAGTTGATTTTCTTGTTAGGTTCACATCATTCCTATATAGTGTGAGAATTCAAAATTCGAGTTTTTCATTATTGAAGACCAAAGGGTAGACAAAGGAAGGTACAATGGGAGCCAAGGACCCACACTTGTTCTGTCTCTATCCCAATTTTTAAAGCAACAAAATTTTTACACAAAAGAGTGCCAACTTCTTCTCTGATGTCCTAAGTTGGGCACTATATTTACACTACAACCCAATGTGACGAAGTGTGTGGTGCAAACTGAACATACGTAGCCGCTTCATGAGCCGTCCACATTTCCCAAAATTCAAAGCACTTTCACATAAACTGACCCCTCTATGGTGGACAGGGTTAAACTTTCAAGTCTCTTCTAAATTTCAAATCAAGCCAATTAGTGAAATGGGGCATGCTAATCAATTCTTAAACCCCGTTTTTCTCTTTTTTTAACTATGTTGAGGGACCATGGGTTTAGGGTCGGCATATAAGCCTAGCCAAAAGTCTTTTAAGATTTGCAAGAAAGGCAAATCTTTTAAGAAAAGTTTAAAAACATTTATTTAGATTCGATTTAATCCTGATTAGATAGTATAATCCGAGTATCGAATCGATACTATCTAGCTCATACTAAATCGAATCCACTTGAAAGGGTAGAAAATGAATTAAGATCTAAGGCAACAATCATGGTTAAGAAACACAACATGGAGGTTTCAAACCATTCAACTCTAATAACTCCTTCCATTTATGTATCATTATGTAGGAAAAATAAACCCACTCATTCTCAAATTTTCTAACACGTGCCAATTTTTCTTATGGGTCGGATTCCAAAGGAAGGAGTAATCAGAGTTAGGCAGTTGTGGACCATCCTTAGTTTCACTTTAGGGTTAGGACTAATGACCAAACCCACCCATTAATGAGTTTGAGAACCTCTAGCATGGGGTGGTATGCTAGGAATTCCTTGCTTGGAAAGCTCAGCTAGTACACAATCTGTGGATGGAGGCTTAAGTCCTAAGGGCAAGGGAAGCCATGGCTTGCTTATTGCCTCTTTCACCACCTTGTCTATCACTTCCTCAGCCTGCATAAAAAATCCCATTCAAAATTAGTCTCTAGATAAGATCTAGAAATTAAAGGAGTTTGTTTGGATTAAATAATTATTTTATCAAATTTTTTATCCTTTTTGATCCGGTTTTGAAAAACCATACAAATAAATAGAATTATAAAGATGAATTCACAATCTTTTAATTTCTAATTTTACATGGCCAAAAAGAATTTCTAATTTACAAAATTATTGACTAACTTTATGGTGTAAAATATCAAAATCACTCTAAACTTGAAGTATTTTCCTTTCTCAATTTGACTAACTGCTATAACTAAATATTTACTTATTAAGAGTACACATTTACCACATGCAATTGAACTTTTACTTGTTAAATTTACTATCTCTATAATTTAAAAATAAATTATTGTGACTAATACTTATTGGTTGAAGAGTACGATTATAGATAATGAGACAAGAGGCAATAAATTAGATAAATAAAAGTTTAATTAAATATGATATATAATAATTTTAAATGTAAAATTGTCATTATATCACATCACACATAATGGTCATGGTAAGATGACTAGAGCTTTTTCATTTTTTTTTTTTTTTTTTTTTTTTTTTTTTGGCTGAAGTTCATTTATTTTATACCACTCAACACTTGTTTTAACCATAATGACAAAATAAGAGTTTCTTGGGACCATAGTTTTCAGTCTGGATAATAGCAAAAAGTGTAATGCATGCTTTTATCTGTTGCTGACAAGCTATCCTGGCCTACATATGACTTGTCAACAGTAGATGCAGGATCAAACGTCAAAATTTTCAAAAACGTGTAGTGTGGTTAGGTCCTTGCTTCCTGATGCCATGATTCAAGAAATCCATCTTTAACTTGTCATTTTCTTTTATGGGTCATTAGTTAAGACATTTTTAGCTTAAGAAAACCTATTGAACATATCCAATGACACACAACGGCCAACGACCATCTGAGTCATTCGATTAAAATCTAATGTGGCATTTAATGCATTGAAAAATACGGTTTCCAAACGGACGAATGCAGCGAAATCATGCGTCAAGTTTTTCTTACTAATCACATACAATCATGCGTAGGTAAATGCCGTGATTAGTATCAAAACATTAGAAGTTCTAATTAAATAGTTGAATTTTAAAATTAATCAATTTAATACTTAAAAAAAACTTTTTCATATACAACAATAGAGTGTAACTATGTTAATCAATTTAATAGAAGTTATATTGGCATACACGAAAAATCTATTTTTGAGGTACTAAATTAATCAATTTCAAAGTTTAAGTCTCCAATTATATATTTTGCTAAAGTTCAACTACTATATGCGAGATTAATCCTATTATCATATGTAAAGAATATCTAATACCTATATCCCTTTTTGCTTGGGAAAACCATTTATGATACGGTGTTTTTGAAGAAATAGTGAATATTGCTTTCACAATTAGATGCTAATTTGGAGAAAGGATGTCTAATACCGGATGTTGATCGCATGAATTCCATGGCATGGCATTGTCAACTGCACCCCAGCCGCAACATCCTGATGGATTCTGCATAATTTTACATAAACAAAATCAGGCATGTAGGAAAGTAAGTTAACTTAGATACTCCATGGCATTGGAAGTGCAAATAAGGGCTTAAAACTTTTGCATCTAATAATCCAAGATACTTACTTGAGAATACGTATATCCTGGGCCTCCAGACGGTGGCAGCACTGGGCAACCCCACGCATCAGCATGTATCTGAAACCAATATGCACAAGAATTATTTCCTTAGCTTTCTTAAAGAATGTTAAATCCATCCAAAGAGGCAGTCCTCGTAACATGGGAACTATGTGGATCAATGTAAAACATTTTGTAATATATGTAAGCCTGGCTGATCCAATATCTCGAAATTGCTAATGCCATTCATTGTGAGTGATCCTAAAACCATCCAACTGTTTCTCTAAAGATTGTAGATCCACTAGAAGTATATTTCGTTTTATCATTTTAGATCAACTTGTCTCAGTGTCGAAGTTTTTCATTTGATAATTCTAGTAGGACTTGAGCTAAACAATTTCAAGGCATAATGCAGAGGCATATAAACATTTTGGAAGATAAATCTTACCCCAGGAGGGTGCTTCCAAGGCCAACTTTCTGCGGGTTGCCAAGGTGGATATCCGGGTGTACTCCACAATGGGATGCTATTTGGATGACTAGAAGCACCCCAAACAGGATACACAACGCCAGCTTGAAGGTGATTAGAATGATATGGAGGGAAAGCCATTATAGGTCTGTGTGGATAATAACTCCTTGTCATGGAATCTCGGTGCTGATGCTGATGCCATCTCTGGTCATCGTCCTTGGGCAAGACATGCCTCTTATGCATTCGATATTTCTGTAAATTAACAAGAGTAGAATCATCTGATTAATCCAAGCAAAACACTTTCGGACACCACTTATAGAAGAGCGGCACTAGAATGCATAGGATGTTTCAGCATCCAAATTCATTCGAATATTGCAACTAAACTTCATACAAGATGCACCTGCTTTCCTAGATCCACCTCATATTTAGTAACAAAAGGTTAATCGTGGTGCAACATGATGCAAATGGATATTTACTTTAAAGGAAAAGGAAAACAAAAAAAAAATCTAGATCTACTAAGCTTCATTTTTTAGATCTGATGATTGTGGATCTATAATTTACGATGGAACCATGCACTTATTTTAACCTTATTTAATCAAATGGTTTGCTTGATATACTTCAACCAAAGTCCCAGTCCATGAGGAGTGTAAACCCATATAGCTTATCGATCAATACCCTTTATGAAATCCAGGAATCAGCAATCAGGACTTGAACACAAAACTAATCCTATTCAATGTGATTGGTAGAGAGGTATCAATAAACTTGCCTAAGATAGGTTACAAGATCTTTTGTTAAAAGATCCTCGCTCATAAATGTAAACCATCTTCAATGTGAGAGTTAAAACATTTCTTTCCAAAGGTTATAAGAAGTTTTAACTTAAAGATCACTCTTATGACAAGAAGCATAAGAAGTAGAGAGACTTTGCTCAAGAGCATCATAGAATGTAGCACATGCAAAGCAAGTTTCCTACCAACCTGAAGATGACTGGCTACATTGTGCCTAGTTAGACCCTCAACTTTCATCAACTCCAATATACGAGAAGGTATTGCTTGATCGACGCCTAGCTGCTCCACTGCCTGCACAAACTTTTTATGCAAATCGGCATTCCAGTCTACCTGAGAAGCAGAACACCAGGTCATGTCATTCAGCATTTTCACTTTTATCTTGAAACAAATCAAGAGAAAACGAAACATGAACAACTAATACATCAATATACTATCACAAACGCATGTTGCCAAGCAGGTCCAATATTTGGTAGATCATTCATTTCATGCAAAGTGGAAACCATTAGGAAAAAATCACCTTCATCTTCTTGCGGTTCACCTTGGTCCCACTCGAATTAGAAGCACCGGAAGGTTTACTTGAATTATCAGCACCATCGAGAAAACCTTGAGAACTCTCCTTATTTTCTACTACTGGAGGTACATTGTTTTCACATCTCGAATTATCAGCTGACTCATCCTCTTCTTTTATCATACACCCCCTGGAGCTTTGAGCTTGGCCTTCCTGAAGAGTTTCGTGCATTGAATTGTCACAGGTTGTTTCGACGGATTTTGATTCTCTATCATGATCCCCACATTCCTTTTCATTTAAACCGTTACTATGATCTTGGCAGTCTCCATCATCCATTGAACGGAGTCCGTGCTCTAATTGTGGGGTTGAAGGTGCAGGGTACTTATCATTTCCTGCTGAGTGCTCTTGGTCACTCTCAGGAACTGACAAATGCGGCACTTTAATTGGCAATTCATTTTTCTGCTCTTTTTTGGGTGGAAGCTCAAGAATTGGCACCAAGCATTCTTTAACTGGTCGCAATGACTCAGAAACATTCCCTACTCTTCCATTGAAAGCCTGCACAATTTCTGTGAATTAAAATAATTCTTCTTGTGCTAAGAAGCTAAACAGCATGGCATCATAGTACGAGGTTTTGAGTCCAAATCCGCAGGTCTATACATGGTGTGGGCTCTAAATTTATTGTTCAACGCTTCTCACTTTTAATTTGAAAATTTGGTTAAAGTCCATCAAGTGGATGACTTAATCAAATAAGGTAAAAAAGCGATGCAGAGATTCAAATTCAGTCTGATGTGGTTGCGGAGTTAAATACTACAATCTTAAACAATGCATATGAGACAATCAAACCTTATGAACCACATGCTGCCAAATGTTCTTGAGTTTGTCCTCACAGAGTGGTTTTTGGAGAAACTCCACTGCACCCAGCTGAAAATATTCACATTCATTATCAACCCAAGTCAAGTTACTTTTAGTAAAAGGAAAATTTTTAGATGAATGATTTGTACAAGCCCTATTGTGGATGGAAGTTGAACTATTGTTTAAAGAAGCAAGAGAATGAGGAGGAATATGCAAGGTTGAGAATTGATAAATTCATGTGTTTGATGGTTTTCATATGAATGGAGAGGATGGATATGAAATCTCACCGCTATGCATTTCATCATGGTGTTGAGACAATGAATGTTTGAAACCACTGCAACAACAAATTCAATATATGATGTGAGAAACATTGAGACTGTCTCAAATGTTTGAATAGTTCAACATCAAAAGCTTGAAGAGTCTCCCATGAATATTGTGTTTACCAATTGTTGGCAGGTCTCTAGCAGCTTCAAGAAACTTGAAATTTCCATCAGTGTTATCAGCAGATACCTATTATAAGAAGCATTTCAGACACATTTCATCCTAGTTTCAACTAACAGTTTGACAAGAGAAGCAACACGAAAATATCAAGCCCTTATATCCTCAATAAGGAAACACAAATCATATATATGCATATGAGGAATTTGGATAAAACAGTGATTACTAGAATGGAAATCATACTGGGAGAATGGATTTTATCCTAGTTCTACCTCTATAATTGCTGCATGGAAGGACTCTGGTTCACTGGATATTGCTGAGAGAGCATCCTCCTCATTGCAAAATGAAAAGACTACATAAAGCATGAAGCTTAATGAGCACATAATAAATCATGCATAGAGTGCAACTTCATGCTCTTCCTATGATTTCAACTATTACATCAGGACAACTAATGAGGTCAAGAAATTTGCCACAAAGGCAGATCTAAGAATGCCGAATAGAAGTTTATCCAAGGCAATTCAAATGGGTCAATGAAAATATACTTTAATGTGATTTACACTTGGAAAGGATCAACAATTAGCCAGAGCAAGTTGTTCTGTAGCAAAACCCCATTACTCGAAACATTTTTAGAATACTCATACCCCTATTCTAGCAGGGTCATCAAGAAAGCAAATCTTTTTGAATCCCATGATGGTGCATTTAATTTGTGGGTCTTAAATTGGATTGGATTAACCGATTACTGTTTTGATTACTGGCTGTGAAAAGAGAAAGTTGAGTACATTTAAAGGAAAAATATATAAAGCGAAGCAAGAAACTTAATATCAACTGCTTGAACAAATTTCATTTAACTAAACGCAATAGTGACACTTATTGCAAGTGTGAAAATGTTGTCCTTTCTTCTTTCATTTTTATGTTAGGCTATTGCTGACAAAGAGATTCAATGGTAGAAAGTGAATAATAAATTAATAATTGACACCAACTTGTCAAGCACATGCCGGATACATTTATAACTTGAATCCAAGAAACCTTCTGGATGAAGAATCAAAAGGACAACTATATTAAGCAATGCAATGCAAGAGGATTCTCTAAAGAGCAAAGTTGGGGACCAATAGTGGCATAAAAGTTAGGTTGGAAGTAAAAGAGAAAAGAGACGCGTTTTTGCTTTAGGAATGATAAAAAAGATTAACAAAGAAGACACCACAAGACTTTCCCGGTCTGTAAATCGAGGGAGGCGCAAAAAAAAAAAAAGCTGAATATCAGTTAATGAATTCTGATTTCCACTCTGATGATAATTGTTAAAACTAAGAAGAGCTTGAAATGAAATGAAACCCGAATGCAACCTGCCAACACGAATAGAGACAATAAGGCCTAACAATGAAAGAAAGCTCAAAGAGAAAGTGGAATTTCTCACCAATATAGTCCATAGCTTCAAGTTTGGATCTTATCTCTGCAGCAGAATTAGTGTCATGATCAAGAAGAAGGACCCTAAGTCCCTTAGGGAAGTCCTTCCATGCCTGTAGATCATTAGCCGTGCAAACCATAGCTGGTTTGGCATTGCTTCTCAGGTGGACAACATGCCTCCGACTTTCGCTGCTTTTATCCTCGTCCACTATATATTTCTGGACAATTCAAATAAAAGTAAGGTCAACACATACCCAGAATAAAACAAATAACAATAATAAATGGAAAAGAAAAAAAAAGTAAACAATTCACAAAATTATAGCAAGCAAGATCCACTAAAGGATTAAGCCATGAAAAGCATACTAGTTACTGAATTTCAATAATCCATCTTTGATACTTAAATGCTTTAGCCAAACATATATATATATATAAATATATATATACAGCGAGAGAGAGTATAGGATAGGAAAATCTTGTGATCTCAAGAGATTATCATTCTTCAAAATTTGGAAGAAATAAAACATAAAAAGCATGGTATATAGTGCAAAGAATAATAAGCATGCTTAATCATATGTACCTTACAAATCACTGATCCACCTTTTTCTTCAGCTTAAAGTATATCTCTGACAAATTTTTTCAATGATGCCTGGATCAAATAAGCATATATGAGCAAAAGGGTGTAGTAAATGAAGATCTCTCTCAAGATCCCTTATATCACTGTACCACTTTATTTTCTATCCATACAAAAAAACTAATTATATTTTGCAAAAACAATAACAAGACAAAATACCCGGAAACCAAACTCATACATATGACAGCATAGCTTGAATTGGACCAACTAGACACAAATGAGAGGGTACAGGGTCTTTCTTGGTTTTGAAACAAACTTGGAAAAGAAGATATGTTTATAATAATGATAATAAGGAAGACTCGTATAACAAGAGCAAACAAAAAAGAAAAAAAAGACAGGAAACTGGCTTACTTAGGACATTAAGGATGTAACAAGACTCTCTAGAACTTTATGGTGTTTTAAAAATTTTTTGACAGAAACAATGACCATGAAGTGAAAACCTCACTTATTTATCCTAGTTACAACAAGTCTGGTTTTATTCGCAGGTTACTCCTACCTTTGGTTGTATAGATTTAGTATAGGTCTTTGTCTTCCCTTAGAGAGAGAGAGAGGGAGGGAGGGGGGGAGGGAGAGAGAGGGAGGGAGGGAAGTGGGGAGAGAGAGAGGGAGTAGAACAGTAAGCGTAAATGAATGAATATGGTGTATCTAGACTTCAATTCATGGTATGTGTTTTTGGAGTTTTTACCAGTAAGAATATGGTGTATGTGAGCATTGAATGAAACTGAACACTTGACATCGGTTATTTATCTGCATGGATGATGTAATTTCTCACTATATTTTTGTATTTGTAATTTATTTATATTATATTTTTATAATTAATTTATGAATAAAATTATTAATTTTTTATTAATATTTATTTTTAAATAAATATTTATTTAAAAATAATAAAATATAGATTTTATATATATATATATATATAAAATGTGAAGAAATGCATAAAGATTTCTAAAGTTAAAAGATGGTCTTATACAGATACGCCGATGTACAGAAGCTACCGTAGGATACAGGTTTGTATTTTCAACTCATGTTTATTAAATAAATAAATAAATATATTATTACTGGTTTCAGTCCCTTCCTCAGATCATTTTTCGCTTCAGCTAGGCTTCCTTACGTCATTAAGACATTAATTACTTCCTTTTTACTCCCCAATGACTTTACAGACATACATACCCTACCACATACGGCTAGGCTTCCTTACGTCATTCTTCTTTTTATTTTTTTATGCCCTAACGAGACAAACGAGACACTACCTCTTTTATGGTAAAGCTCTCTCTCTCTAGTCTAGCCCCCTCCCCTTCTCTCTCTCTAAAATTTGGTAGCAACAGTATTAGTTTTAATTGCAGGCGCCGTTCTCCTTCCTCGCACTCCTCCCTAGCACCCCCCCCACCCCTCCTCTCTCTCTCTCGTTTGAATTATGGCAGCATTCGTGGTAGAATTCTAGCATCAAGTAGGTGTCAAAACGCACGTGGACAATGAAGACTTACCTCAGGGAAACGAGCTTTTAGAAGCCATCCGAAGAAGCTGGGATAGTAGTTTTCCCACAGAATGAGCGCTGCCTTGTTTCTTGTTTTTAATTTTTCTTTTCTTTCTTTTTTTACCTTAACAGTGGTGCGTTCAAACCCGGCTGATCCGGCCAGGTCAATCGGTTCACGGTTGAACCGTCCGGGTCATACCGGTTCAATTTAAAAACTGGTTTTATCAGACCGATCCGCCTTTAACACTGTTCTGACTGAGTCGGGCCGAACCGGTCGTCCGGGCCGATTTCGACAATATTGGTACATACTAAAGCTGCGACAAAAGGTTTCACCTCACCTTGCTCAGACTGGCGTGGGGTTTCCACTAACTATACATTGTTTTGCATGTGTGTAAATGTGTGGTATGCAGAAATAAATGCTCTTCTGGTTTTTAATTTGATTGGTATTTATTTAGTGGCAGATGTTTGCCAAAAACAGATTAAAAAAATATAAAAACTTTATTATTGGTGTGTGAATGAAAATTTTATACTCTTATAATTTTTTTAATGAGGTCAATTTTGTTGACTAAGGATGTGTTTGGTGCTGTTTGTTTTTTTTTTTTTTTTATTAATTTGAATCTAATCATACAACACTTTTTGGTTTGTAATTATTTTGAACCCAAAGGAAATAGTTCGGTATGTTGAGTTTGTGATCTAAACAGCTCTTCATTCTTAATATAAAAATACATACTATAAAAAAATTCAGATATATAGTTTTTATTATCGATATAAATATGAATAATAATATTTAAAATTAATTATTTACTAAAATAAATATGTAATGCTTATAGTGAGAAAAAATTACATTCATCATAAAATTACTATTATATCAAACTATAATGATATACTAAACTCAACAAAATAAAAATTTGTCATCCTAAAATGTGGTGTAAATTTTAATTTGCTTTAAACTTTGAATTAATATTCTCTTAATTATATAAACCAATAAAATATTAAGTAATAGAAGTGGATTAATTAGTAATACAAAGAGGAAAAAAAGAATGTTTAGAACACTAGATGTTAATTTTTTAAAAAAAAAATTATATTATTTGAAGACACATCAAAACAACTAATACATGATATGACTATTCTAATTTTACTTTCATGAAAAATACATATATAAACAAAAAATTCTAAAAATATTCAATTTTTCAAATAAAATAATTTAAGATAAAAAATAGTATGTTTGAATTTTTTTTTTAAATTTTAAAAAGGATCTATTTGATTGAAGACCTCAAACCAAAATGCGACCCAAACCGTTTTGAAAAGAAACCAAAATTCCAATACAGTTTTGCCTGGTCTTGTTTGGTTCATGGTTCGCGGTTCGCAATTTTGTCAGTTCATTTGCACAATTTTATTATTGGCTATCTAACAATTTATATTCGTATTTAATTATATTTACACAACTAAAATACTTAAGATATCAATTATTATATATATTTTAATGTTTTAATATTCAAATCAATGATTGGATGGGCTTTTTGTGTGGACCATAAAAGTTTTCATATATACAGACTACATATAGGTCATATGTATATTAGATAAAAATATTAATCATATATATTTAAATGAAAAGCTAACAATTAATTAAATAACCCAACTGCACCAGTTTAGACCGGTATTTTCATTTAAAGAAGAAAATCGCTTATGCCAAAGAGTCAAAGTGCCATTTCTAAAAATATCAATAGAGGTCAGGGAAAATAATTTCCATTTTCAAATAGGGAAAATAATATCATAAGCCGCTAGTATTTGTATTAATCTGATACCACAACAATAATATTTTGAAAATAGAAAACGCTTTAACTGTTAAAAAAAATTATTGAAAATATATATGTATATATGGAAAACATTTTGTTTCCCACCAACAATATAATTTCCTCATATGAAAAAAGTGAGAAATTGAATATATTCCATTCACACCATATAAGTATGTTTGGTTCAATGAAATAGAATTGGTATTCCAACTTTATTACTAGCTGAATATCTATTATTTTGTTTTGTTTATAAAAAATTTTATCAAAAGAATATATATATTCCGTACAATACAAAATAGATGAGGAATCCATATTCTTTCTTTTATTGGGAGAATGACTTTTTCTGATCAAAAAGTATGTTTTATTTCGAAAAATCCTCAAATATAAAATAAGGAATTACTATTTATTTCTAGTGTTATTCCTTTGGTAAACCAAACCTAAGGAATAGGTCTTGACAATTTTGCTCCGTAGAAGATGTGGTACTTCAAGAGTATGTTTGCTCTGCATGGTTTGATCCAACTTAAGATATGAGTTTGGAAGATGAAAGACTGAGGTATTTTGATGAGAAATCGCCACTTGATTTGCAAATCAATCAACTGACCTTCCAAAGTGGATCGATCGATACAATTTCCCTTATAATGACTTTCAGCATATCCTATTTGATCCTGTTTCCCATTTCATGTTCATACCTATTTTCTACTTTCTTATTTTCTTTTCTTGGTTTCTACTCTACTTTGGTTTTATACACAAGTGATTAGTTTTTTACCTGAATTCTGATTAGCTCCTCTGTTGAAATTGGGAGAAAGAATTTTGTAACAAAATGTAGGCTCTGATGGAAAAGTTTCGAGTCAATCATTATTGTTGAGCTTGTCGTATTTTGATTTAAGTTTTTTAAACTAGTTTTTATTGTATACTCTTTTGATTTATACTAGCTTATCAACCCATTTTTGCTTCTCATTTTTTGCCCTAATAAGGATTTTCTACTTATAATATTTGTGATACGTCTTTTTTCTAATATCACTATAACATTTTGTTATCTTATGTGATTCATCTATTTATTATTACTAGGGAATATTTCCTTATGAACTCTACAATTTTTATTTTTAGAAAATTCCATCCAATATTCACTACCTACTACGTAGTATAACTGTTAAATTGTTTTTGTTGTGCGTGTGCTGTCTTCCTCTCCTCCTCTATATGTAATTGCTCAATAGGTTTTTGTTTTTTCCCTTATTATCTTCACATTTTTTAATAAGAAGATTCCATTTAGTTTCTCATCTTATAATTTAATTATACTATTATACTAATTTTTACACATACACCTAGGATTACAAACAAGTCAAATCGAAATAGTACAATATTAATCTTAGCTCAGTATTTCAAAGCTCGAGTTTGATCAAGTTTAAGATTTTAATTTCGAGTTCGACTCAAAGTAATGCTATATAATCTCGAACTCGATTCGACTAAGTTCATTTAGGCTAAATTTATTAAAAAATATATTTTTTTAATCTAATTAAAATAATATTAATATATAAACTAGGTCAAATTTGATTAATATTTACACTCGACTCGAGATTAATTAGGCTCGCAAGTTAATCGAGTTAAACTATGAAACTCAAGTTCAGCTCAATAAACTCAAGTAGCTTGAATTTGAGCTCGACTCAAACATTTTTGAATTAAATATCAAGCTAAATTCGAATAGTTTATAAATCATTGATTCATTTGCAGCCCTAAGTATCCCACTATTAGTCTTTGGTAAAATGGATTTTCTAAGTTTCCAGATTTTCATTTTGATTAATGAATAACAACAACTACCAGTTAATACTTGACGTTGTAGAAATTACAATTTGAATTTCACTTTACACAATGAGTTTTATTTTACTGGCTCATCATTCCCATTATCATTTCATAATTTATGAAACAAAACACCAAGCACACCCACGAGCTTTTAAACCTTTTTTCAGTCACTTTATGGCAAAAGGTACAACCGCATTATGAGTTGGGATAGTGATGATCAATTCAACAAAAGCTTTAACCCTTTATTACCTTTGAACTCCTTGAATTGGATGGAATGAGGACTGCCTTTTTCTAACCCAAATTGATTCCACATGATTGTCTATTATGGTTTTGCCCTGCCCGAGGCCCTAGGGCTTTGATTCCTCTCGTATCCTAACATTTAACACGAGCATTTCTTCCTTTTTTGGTTCACCCACCCTTCACTGCTGATAATTAATTGAAAAAACGTAAATAATGACCGGAGAAGGAGAGTTAAAAAATATAACTTTTGCATTAGCAAAGTTAAAAGTTTGAAAATATATATATATATATATATATATCAGTAAAGCATATATATTTTATATGATTTTAGAAAAGATACTATTTTATACTGATATTAAAACTAAGCAAAGAAATTAAACCAAAGCATATAGATTGGTTTGGTATTGCAAGTCTTATATACATCAACTAAATTTGAAAGTAAGCATTTAAATGGTTTTGCGTCTACTTATATTAAAACAATAAACTTGGACTCATAAACAATTATTGCGATTTTAATTTGGCCAAAATAAAATACTTATTACTCATAGGAGTGAGTAAAATCGGACAAAGGCCAAGCTAATCAGTTTCTTTTCTTTCTTTTTTTTTTTTTTTTTCATGAACACTCTAAACCCATTAAACGACATATGTGCACTATTGTTATTAAAAAGAATAAATTTGCCTCATACAAAAGTTGTGTTTCTCAATCCAAAAATTGTATTCTTTGCAGTTATTATTTCTATTTTTTAAATTATATTATTTTCAATTTTCAAAATTTCCTATCATTTTAATCTTCCTTAGTTTTTTTTTTTATTCTTTTAGCTTAGTTTTTTTCCTTTTTTCTTTTTTTTAGGTGAGAAAATTGGGAAACTTACAACATAATATATATATATATGTATGTATATATATAAGAGAAATGACCCACTTGCAACATAGTCAAAATCACTGCCTAAACTTTGAGAGTTTTTGTTTTTTCCTCCAAATTAACATCTAATTTTAGAATTTGGCAAATGTCCTACACAATCAAATTTTGACTTGTTAAATTTATTATCCAATTTACGATTATAGTCTACAACCGGGGGTAATTTTCCATGTCATCTGCCCTAGTATTAATATATATACTGAGATAGTAAAATCAATGAGTAAAAATTCTGTATGGTATAATTGTTAGAAATTTCAATCTTCAAGTGTAATATATTGATTAGGTACCACCTTTAACAGCTTTAAACTTCAAGTTTAAAACACAGTAAATTCATGCAGCAATAATGATATTATTGCTAGAAGTTTAAAAGAAATCTTGTCTTAAACATAGGAAATTAGGAAAAGTAGGATTTTAATCCTTAACATTGTACTAGTTGGATGCTAAACTTTTTATTTTTGTTTATAATTGAATCATCATGATTAAATATTTTGCACTTTAGATGATAAACATTTGTACTCAATTGTTTAATTTACTCATACGTTGAATTACAATAAATGAAAATAAAACTAAGACATCAACTTATGATGGAAAATTTATTTTCGAACGGCATGAAAAAGGAGAAAAAAGGGTTTGAATTTAATTAGGATTCTCATACCATAGAACTGAAAAATATAGATTCCATTTCCACATGGTATATCCTTTATCTTAAGAGACCTATGACGGTTTACTTTGTTGACAACAAGCATGTTGCGTGGAGAAAGTATATCCTTTGGGTTTGAGATGAATTATATCTGATTATGAAGTGCAGTGATGCACTATCAAGTGAAATTTGCTCCATATTGCTGAAAATTTGAAAATGGGACAAGGGTTTGACATGAAATTACCTTGTGTGTGTGTATATATATATGAGTAAATTGTACATGTATCTCTTTATATTTTTTTTCTATGTACATTTAGTTTGCTTATCTTCAAAATTAAGTGTTTTAATCTCCAAATCTTCAAAAAAACAATAGATATTCCATTCCCTAATAAACATTTTGCCTCTTGAAATGATAAATAGTAGCTTTAATATTTTAAATTATTTGATTTAATGGTAAAATAGTAAAATAGAAGTAAAAAAATTATAAAAATTTAAGATCGTTAATTTTTCAAAATAATGGTAATCTTATTTTTTTTTTCTAATTGACATTTTTCAGCATAGTTGTTGGATAACTACTAGTCTACTACCAATGCCAAGCAACTATTACATTTATCTTCCCCCAGCACTTGGTGGTAGAAGTTACTAGCAATTCCAAAGTATCATATTTCGAGGCTAGTATAATAACATTAAATAGTTCCAATAATTTGATTGTGACAAAAAAAAAAAAAAAAAATCTCGCAAAGTTACTACCACTATTTCATGCAAACTACGATTATACGTAGGATTGAATCTATATTTGATAAGTAATTCAATTTAAAGTTGAAATTGACACCAAATTAAAAGATAAAGACTAAGGAATCTAAATTGGAGATAGATGAAACTTGTAAGAGAAAATCTCCATACAATCATTTGGAAAATATATAGGATAAACTTGTTAAAGCCATCCCAATAAAGACTAGATAACCACCCCAATGTCCACTGCCGCTGCCTGTCCAACTCCCCTCTTCGGTCAACCAAACTTGACAGGGGTAACTCGTACAAACCCTCCGTTTGGGCTTTTGTTGGAAATTCTGTTAAAATAAAAGAATTTTTGAAGAAGAACCAAGGACGGTATCTTTACATGATGGAAAGACCAATATACTTCGTTATTTTATAATTAGGAGTACAGATTTCTATATTACAAACCAACAGTAATTATATGATTGCAATTGCTTGTTGATTATACGTTTCTGGTTTAGAATTTGATTGATTAATTCATATTTGATGAATTAACATTGCTATGTGATTATTTATACTTGGTTACAAAAGTGCAAAAACATTAGATTGGTTATAGGCCACATATTTAAAATGTCATCCTAAAATCTCACTATATGTGCCCTTTTTTTTTCAAAGATCATATTTTGGAGCCTGCCCTATACGTATCATATTGTCAAAATGATATCTTAGAATCTACACCTTATATGCCATAAATTAAGCTTATCTAAAACCCCCATGCAATATTTGCAAAACTGTTCAAAGATTTCATCGATATGCGAAATCCAAATTTTTAAAATTGTCCACAGTACATAGTTATTCTCTATTCTGAATGCATGTAGGTTCCCACATATGAAACTTTTGGAGTGCATAAGTGCCAATGCATGTTTCCAATGTTTGCATCCAATTATAGATGTTGTCATGTGTTTGGAGGTAAGGTATGGGTTCAAACGTGAGAGATTGCTCAGGGTACATAGGTACAATGGGGGGTTTGTAGTTTTAAAACTACCATGAACTTCATCCAATTGATGTGTGTTTTTGCTATAGTCATATTCATTTTTAATTAAAGTGTGTTCCATTGATTGATTATTTGTTGCATTAGTTTGATTAATCACGTGATTTAGCATTATGTGTTTTTTATGCAATAAAATTTACTAGGCTTTATGGTTCACCCTTTTGGGATTTAATGCTCAAGCATTTGATCATACTATAACCAAGAAACTTATGTTTACTTTAAATTTAAGATCACATCCTTCCTTGTTGATGTACATGCTAGAGTTTATTTACAAAACGATGTATCAATAGCAGGAATTGAAAGATTTATATAGCATTTATGAATTTTAGTAGCAAATTCTAGACCTTGCATGCATTTACTTTGATAGGGGCATGCAACGAAGTTGTTGCACTCTTGTTCTTAGGGCTTGCCATCCAACCTAAGGGTTAATATCACGAATAATACATAAACTTTAAAATTTATCAATTTAGTATCTAATCTTTAAAACTGATCAATTTAATACCTGAATTTTTTTTTTTTTTTTTGCGCACTCCAACAATACCTCTATCAAGTTTTTTTAGATATTAAATTGATCAATTTTAAAGATTTTTAGATACTAAATTGATTAATTTCAAAGTTTAGATACTAAATTGACCAATTTTAACGTTCAAGTATCTACTTGTATATTTTGACAAATTTTGAATGCCATTCATGACATTATTCCTCTACTTTAAATCACCACTAAAAGTTATAGATGCAAAGAACCATCATCTAAGTATCATGTGCTTTGGTGTGATCTACACATTTCACGCATCAAAGTTTAGATACTGAATTAATCAATCTCAAAGTTCAGATATGACGCAGTACGAAAAGCGTAGAGTGAAACGTGATCAACACATCGGTTGAAATCACAAGAACACAATTGCATACAAGCAATTAATCAGAGAAAACTCTCTCAAAGTTTTGTAATTTGATATAAAAGTAATGTCTAACCTAACAAGAAACTAGTTTGCAACTATTTATACTATGAAATAAAAGCCCTAAAAAGATAACTCATAAAAGATATATAAGCTGGTACAAAGTTGGCAGCTTTGGAACCAGCTTTAAAAATTCATCACTCGCTGGATGCCATGAAGGCCGGCTCAAGGCCAGTAGCTTAGACTTCAAAGCCGGCAGCCTTGCTTTCAAGGCTGGCGGCGTTAATGTGATCCTTCACACATCTTCCAAAACTGGCCTTTTAAGGCCTGCAGCCTTTGTTCCCGCATCTCTTTGGTTGTTTCTTCAACATTTCTAACTTGCTCAAATACTCCTTAGCTAGCTTGGTTACATCATTCTTTTCCACCTGTAGAAAATCAACCCCGAGTTCTCATCTGGATACAAAGATACATCATCAGGATAGAAAGGAAATATATCAGCAACGTTGAATGTTTTTGAAATCCTCATGCTATCCGGAAGTCCAACTATATATACATTGTCGTTAATCTTCCTTACTATTTGATATAGCCGATACTTTCGTGGTTGCAACTTGTTGTATTCCCAATTGGTAATCGCTCCTTTCTTAGAACCATCACTTGATCTCCTATTGAGAATAACTGTTGCCTTTGATGCTTGTCTGCACTCGCTTTATACTTGGCATTGGCCTTCTCAATCATTTCTTTAACTTCAGCTGTAGTAGTCTGCCAATTTTCTACCATATGTTTAGCTGGTGTACTGAACTCAGATGTTCTTGGTAGCTTTATCAAATCCACGGTGTGTTATGGTGTGTTGGTGTAGACAATAGAAAATGGAGATCTCTTAGTAGTTCTGTGGATTGAACTATTGTAGGTGAACTCCGCTTGAGCAAGGGATAAGTCCTACATCTTTGGCTTCTCTCCACAAATGCTTTTGATAATGTTTCCAAGGGTCCTGTTGGTTACCTCGGTTTGTCCGTCCGAGGAACCCCATGTAGTCGTACTATTTCTTTGAAAAAAGACTTGGCAATAGCTTGCGCATCAGTACTCTTCCTACATGGAATGAAATGGGCCATCTTAGAAAACTTGTCTACAACCAAAAACTTAGTCAGCACTTCGTTAGGTATGAGACAAACCTAAAATAAAGTCTATGGACAAGTCCTCCTAGATGTTCTCAGGTACTGGTAGGGGAGTATATAGTCCGGCATTTTGAGAATAGCCCTTAGATGTTTAGCATATGTAACACCTCTACACAATATTCCCTACATCTCTCTTCAACCGGGGCCAATAATACCTTTCTGCCACTGCAGCAATAGTTTTATCTCTCCCAAGATTCCCTGCCAATCCTCCTCCATGTAGATCCCTAATTAATTTTTCTCTCAATGATGATTCAGGGATACACAATCGGTTACCTTTCATCAAATAACCCTCATGTATGTGATATTCACTACAAGGCTCCCTGGTACTACATTTTTCCCAAATCTCCTTAAAATCAGGATCCCATGCATAAAGTTCCTTCACATGCTCAAATCCCACAACCTTAACACTCATCACAGCCAACACTTTAGCCCTCCTACTCAAGGCATCAACAACTTTATTCTAAGTTCCATATTTGTGCATTAGTTTAAAAGGAAACCTTTGCAGAAATTGGATCCATCTAGCTTGCATATCCTTACTTATCCTAGTTTGATTACTCAGATGTTTTAGAGCCACACAGTCTGAGTGCAGCATAAACTCTTTCCCTACTAAATAGTGTTCCCACACTCTCAAAGCCCTCACAACCGAATAGAACTCCTTGTCATATGTGGACCAGCTTCTTCTTGTCTCACACAACTTCTCACTATAGAAAGCAACTGGCCTCTTCTCTTGAGATAGCACAACCCTTACTCCTACCCCACTGGCATCACAATATATCTCAAAGAGCTTCTCAAAATCCGGTAGCGCTAACATAGGAGCACTACATAACTTCTCCTTCAACACAGCAAAACCAACCTCAGCTTCCTCACCCCATTGAAACTTCCCCCTTTTTTAGGTATTTGGTCAAAGGAGCAGCAATGGTACTGAAGTGCCTAATAAACCTCCTGTAAAAACTCGCTAAGCTTAGGAAACTTCTCAACTCTGTCACAGTCTTAGGAGCAGGCCACTCCCTTATAAATCTCACCTTTTCATCATCCACCATGATCCCATCACTATTAACGATAAACCCCAAAACAGCAACCTTTTCACCGTAAAAATACACTTTTTCATATTTGCATATAATTTATTTTCCAGCAATACAGTCATAACACTCCTAAGATTCTCTATGTGCTTTTCTTCAGACTTACTATAAATCAGGATATCGTCAAAATAAATTCCGACAAATCATCTAATAAAAGATTTTAGTGCCTAGTTCATAAACCGCATGAATGTACTGGGAGCATTGCTGAGGCTAAAGGGCATAACCATCTACTCATGGAGCCCCTTTTTTGTCTTGAAGGTTGTCTTCTATTCATCCCCAAGCCTAATCTGGATCTGGTAATAGCCACTCCTCAAATAAACCTTGGAAAATACAACTGCTCCACTCAATCTGTCCAGCATATCCGTCAGACGAGAAATTAGGAATTTATACTCAATTGTGATCTTGTTGATAGCTCTACTATCAACACACATCCACTAACTGCCATCCTTCTTAAGTGTAAGCAGCACAGGCACCGCACAAGGACTTAAGCTATCCCTAATAGAGTCTTTATGTATCAGCTCCTGTACCTTTTCATGCAAGATTGCTATTTCCTTATGACTCATCTTATAGTGTGGCAAATTTGGCAAGCTAGGCACCAAATCAATCTGGTGTTAGATATCTCTCAGAGGTGTTAATCCTTCTAGAAAATCTTTTGGCAATACATCTTTAAACTCTTCCACCACTCCCTTCACACACTTGGCACTTCACTTCTATTCTCCTCCTCTACTCATGACATTCTTTATAACCAAAGCATGTACCACTTTAGACTCCTTGATAGTCTCCTCCATCCCCTTTCCAGATTTAGTAATAGTTAAAAAGGAACGCTTTTTAGTTCTAGCCTCTTTGGAGCGATTGGCTACCTTAAGAGATAGCAAAGTGTATTTCACACCACCCTTCTCCTAATCTATATAAATTCTCTTGCAACATGCTGCACATTCAAATCATATTGCTAAGGATGCCCGAATAACACATGATAGGCATCCATGTCTACAATATCATAGTAAACCTCATCCTATATTTGCTAATAGAGAATGGCACTGATACCTCTCTTTCACATTATCCTCTTAGTAGACTTTATCCACCCTATGAGATAGGGGTTAGGATGCTTTTCAATTGGAAGCTACAACTGATCAACCACTGCTCTACTAACTATGTTCTCACCACTCCCACTATCCACAATCAAATCATACACCCTTCCACCAATAGTGCTCCTAGTACGAAACAACTGATGCCGCTGAGTATCATCTCCTTGTTTAGGCACCAACAACATTTCCTGATTGACATAGGTTAGTTCAACACCCCATCTTCATTCTCATAATCCTCATCATCACCATCGGGTTCACAATTTTCTTCTTCATCATCCCGCTCTACAATGTTTACACTCTTCCTATTTGGACATTCATTGGACCTGTCTCCTGGTTAGTTACAACGAAAACATTTGCCTAAGATAGGTTTTGCATAAGGATTGTTTAGCTTTGAGGACTCTTTAGTCTCAATAGGCTTTTTACCAACAACCATGTCATCCCTCTTTACGTTACCCACATTCTGCCTCTCCTCATGACCTTTATTTTTCTCATCATGGACCTACTATTGCCTGTACGATCAACTCCATAACTCCTATTTCCCCCTTGAAATTGGCTACTCTTATCCTGTATCATCATCTCTACCCTAAGGGCTATATTCTTGGCTTCGTTTAAGCTCTTCATCACATTCACTCCAATCTTGTCCCTAATCTGTAACTTCAACCCATCAATATACCTAGCCACCTAATGCCCTTCACTTTCTCTCAAATCACTGCTCTCAGCCAATCTCATAAAATCGGTCGTATAGTCATGAACAGAACGTTGACCTTGACGACATCTTTGATATTGCTGAAAGAGAATTTGTTCATAGTTGGGAGGCAGAAAATCTCGTTGCAATAGTTGCTTCATCCGGTACTATGTTCTCACCGGTTGCCTTCCCTCTCTCTATCTCCTATTCTGTAACCTCTCATACCAAGCAGAAGCTCTCCCCTTCAACCTGCAAGCAACTAATCTCACTCTACGATCCTCTGGTATTTCCATATAATCGAAAAATCGACCTACTTCCACCAACCAGTCAAAGAACTCTTCAATATTCATGTTGCCATTACAACAAGGGAATAAACCTTTAAATGGAAATCCCCTCCATCACCGTAATTGTATCCATAGTAATTCCGCCTGTATCTACCACCACAGTTATCACCCTGATCATGACCATAGTAATTCCTTCGATTTCTTCCACCTCCATCACCGCCTCTCCCTCACGATGTCTCTCATTATATAGTAATTCATCCTCCTCATCAGATTCCTCATCGGAAATCTAGGCCCATCGATTTGCAGTGGCAGGTCGATTAACTGGACCCCCATGGGCTCCTCTTAACCCTGTTTGTCCTATACCAAACTCTCTACCTCCATTGACAACCTCTGCTAGTGTGTCAAAACATTGGATCAATTCCCTAAGACGATCTTCAATCAGTTAGATTCTTTGATCCATGGCTTCGTTTATCACCCCAAGAACCTCAGTCCCTTAAACTCTCGTATCATGGACACCACCATGAATACGATTGCTATCAGCACCTTCGTCTGAAGACATCTTTGCAGGATTCCAACCTTACTCTGATACCAACTGACAAATACAAAAAGCATAGAGTAAAACGTGATCAACACACCGATTGAAATCATAAGAACACAATTGCACACAAGCAATTAATTAGAGAAAATTCTCTCAAAGTTTTGTAATTTGATATAAAAGTAATGTCTAAACTAACAAGAAACTAGTTTGCAACTATTTATACTATGAAATAAAAGCCCTAAAAAGATAATTCGTAAAAGATAAATATAAGATATTGGCTGGTACAAAGCTGGCAGCTTTGAAACCAGCTTTAAAAATTCGTTACTCGCTCGATGCCATGAAGGTCAACTCAAGGCCGGCCGCTTAGACTTCAAAGCCGGTAGCCTTGCTTTCAAGGCCAGTGGCGCTAATGTCGTCCTTTACGCATCTTCTAAAGCTGGCCTTTTAAGGCCGATTACTTTTGTTCCCACGTCTCTTTGGTTATTTCTTCGACATTTCTAACTCATTCAAATACTCCTCAGCTAGCTTAGTTGCATCAAGATACCTAATTGTATATTTTGTCAAAGTCCAAATATCATTCGTAACATTATTCCACTACCTTAACTTACCATTGAAAGTTGTAGATGTGGAGAATCCTCATCTAAGTGTCATGTGCTTTGGTGTGAGTTATGCACTTTACGTGTCAAGCGAAAAATATAAAGACTTAGAATGATATGTCATATAAAATGAAATAGAGAGGAATCACAATTGAAGAACAAGTGAGTATTGTACAATTAAGTACTGATGTGGCAATTTAGTAATACAAATACTTCAATTTTATTGTATCCAGCAAGAGTAGTGATAACTCGAATACAACAAAACGATAACCTCCATTATGATATGATATCAAAAATCTCAAATGTGAAATGTGGAATCCCTCATTTGAGGCCTCTTAAATGGAAGAGACTGCTTATCATTCAACTTTTACATCCTTCTCCAATGTTGTCTACTACGGTTAGGTTGTCTCTTCTATATTAGCAAACAAAACAAACGGTACTAAGTGATGTAGTAAAAATAGTCACGAAAAATTTGATTGAGTATTAAATTACCTACTTTAAAGTTCAAGTACTAAATTAAATTCTATATAAAGTTCAAATACCAAATCTAATATTTTCTTTAATTTGAATATTATGGCCTAGTTAGTCCAAATAATTACTAGGCCTTAAAACCCCTTTACATTTTATCCCCGATTAGAAATTCTATTGTTAGAGTCAAAGGGTTATTAGACATTTCTTCAGTGTGCTATACGCCGAAGTCACTACTTCTTGTGCATAGCGTAAAGCTAATAAACTATCATGCTACTTCCTAGTGCATCCATATAATGTCAGACTCTACATTTATATAATAAACTCTAATTTATAAAATCGAGCATCCACACAACAATTTACTTGGCATGTAGTCTCAAAGCACCATTGAAATCTACGCATGATCCTAGACTTGCAACAATGAAAAATTATGTTGCTTCATTGAATAAATCTTCTTCAATGACCAATTGGCCTTGTACAAGGTAGGGTGGGTGTGGATCATATTGGTCCACTTTTGATGAAAATCAAATCAAACCATAATTTATAATTTGATTTTTTTTTCCTTCCTAAACCAAACCTATGGTTTGGTTTAGATTAGAAAATTTCTAAACCATTAACTAACAGTTTGGTTTCATTCAAATTATGGATTAAATCAATATTCTAATAGAAAAACCTAGTTCTAATATTTTACATCTGTGTAGAGATTCAAATATTGAAATCATTAATCTCAACAAAATACTTTTATAAATCAATTACATTCATAATCCATAATCTTTTGCAAAATTCTTTAGTCACTAACACAATACACCTGTTGATTAATACATAATAAAATAAAATCTATAGTCCTCAAGAAAAAATCTACTCAATCATCTACTAACAAATTTGGCAAAAAAAAAATAAAAAAATCATCTACCAATAGAAATAATTTTATGAATAAAAGTCATATGCTAACAAAAAATATAATAAAAAATTAATACATAATAAGATATGTAACTAATTAACAAAATCTATACTCCACAAAGTTTAAACAATTTGGTTTTGTTCGATTGGTTTTTTTG
Organism: Combretum micranthum; assembly: GCA_024138025.1. Taxonomy (NCBI): domain Eukaryota; kingdom Viridiplantae; phylum Streptophyta; class Magnoliopsida; order Myrtales; family Combretaceae; genus Combretum; species Combretum micranthum. The sequence continues at coordinate 174,821 of JAMXBD010002244.1, forward strand.
CCCATCCCTTAGTATAAAGTTAATAAAAATTCTCCATTTGGTTTATGAAAACTATTCCTGTTATTGAGTTGACTTTGATGAAATAATATTGCCTAAGTTATTTCAATATATTCTTGGATTTCACATTTTGACATAAATTGATAAAATTATGTACCAAGCGTATGCTTAATCCAAAAGATGAAATATACCAAATAGACTAATTGCTTTGTGATTGACAATAACTATTAAGGCCAATTAGTCATTTATTATGGCTTTCACTTATTTTTTTCTAGAATTTCTATTAAAATTCCATTCATGATTTAAAGGTGTTTAGTGCATATCACTATTTTCTTGAAATTGCTCTAAATATATGAGAATGTCCATAATAAATAAACTCCTCAAGAGAGCACATTAAAACCATATTTTTATAAGAGTTCATACTGCATTTACAATAGATTCTTCACCAACCCCTCCGCCCACACCCCACCCATCCCCCCTATTCCCACCCTACCTCAATTGATGCTAAAAAAGAAAAAAATTCCATCCAAAATGTAGATGCAAAACTTATTGGGTAAATGGCACATGCAAATGAGTCATTCACTTCATGTGACAAGAGAAGAGTAGTGCAATTTGGATTGACATGATGGAGTAGAGTGGATCAAGAAAAAGAAGGATGTGATCTTGATCGGTTGACATATTGATATGTCTATTAGAATGGCTAGAACACTTTGATTTTGAAGAGCATAGTTTTTACCATTAGATTGTTTCGAGGACCAATGACCAAGATGAACCGAGGTTTTAGAGCCATTTGTAGACTTCAATAAGAGTTCATGCATAAGCTCGGTAAGCTTTCCAATGACCCGACTACATGAGCCTACTGAGAAAAATTAGAAGCTAACTTTAATAAATCCTATTATGAGCTCAAAAATCTTAAATTTTCTAAGTCATTCCAAAAATGAGCTTAATTTTTTCTATAATGTTATAATCTGAAAAATCGGTCTAAATTATCATTGATAGATCCTATTTTATCACTTTTGCACTTTTGCCTCTCTATGAATTGCAACCTCTATATATATAAATATTAAACTTTTACAATAACAAATAGGGTAAACTGCGCGAACATTCCTTGAAAACTTTAGGAATTGCATATATCTAGATTTTTCAAAAGTCAGTACTTATACCCCTTAAAAACAAATAAATTGCACTGATCTCTCCTAAAAACTTTGGAAATTGCATCGACCCCCTTTTTTTTCTAGTAAACATTTATACCCATAAAAAACTAACATGGTGAATAAGATATAAAGTCTGCTTAGTTAATGCTAATTTGTCGTTATATATATAATATGTTTAATAAAAATTATTTTTTAAAAATTATTAAAAAATTTTATTATAATTTTTACTATATTAATTTTTGAGTAAAAGAAAAAAATAGTTAATTATCATTTTTCTTCTTCTATAATTGTACTTTAATATGAAACAAATATATTAGAAATTTTTTTTATTATGTTAAAACACACCTATGGCACTATTTTTTACTAAAAATGTTTTTTTTTTTTATAATTAGAATTGCATTTTATATGTAAGGCTCAAAGAACAAAAAAGAAATAAAAAAGTTTACATTCTTTAATATTTAAAATTTTAAATATTTTTTTGAAACATTTATTAATTAAACATATTATATGTAATGACATAGTATAACCAAATGAACAAAATTTAGATATTAGTTTTACATTAGTTTTTAATGTTGCAAGTGTTGACTTTTGAAAAAACTAGAGATTTATATGATTTTCAAAATTTTCAAGGAAGATCCATGCAATTTACTTCTTTTCAAGGGATATAAGTGCTAACTTTTAGAAAACCCAAGGATTCATGTAATATCTATTTTTGGTACACATGAATCGTTTGTAATGGAATGGAATAGAATAGAATGGAATGGATTGGATTGGATGGGAATGAAATAGAATGAGTTTTGGAATTACAAATCCATTCCTATATTTGGATGGTTACATGGAATAGAATGAAATGGAATGGCTATAAAGTATATTTGTCAAAATTGTTCCTAATAATAAATGCAAATGCAAATGCAAATACAAACACAAACATGTGATAGGATAAAAAAGTAATTATACTTTGCATAATTAATAAAACTAGAATGAAATCATGATTATGTCTTTAAGAAGACAGAATCGTTAATTCTGAGGAATCGCACCAGCCTCTAAAAGTGCATCCAAATATAAGAAATAGAAAAACCCAAAATCGCAATTCCATTCTGGGTCTATTTCATCATACTAAACATAATATAAAGGTCCACACAATTTATCCTAATAAATATTAATAAAAGTCAAAAGCGTCAATTGAAATAATACAATGTTGTGGTAGGAAGGACAATTTAAAACTATACATTCATTCATTACATTTATTACTCGGAGTGATTGATGGTGTGATAAACGGGACGAGGTCGTCTTGACCTTTTTATCTTAAGGGAGATGGTCCTGCATTTATGGAAGTCATGAACTTCTATGGCTAGACAGAAATTTAACGCTTGGTGGAAAGCTATGGAGTTGATTTGTCATTTAGTTAAAGAAAATCAGGAGTGGTAATGCATACAAAACGCTTCATGAGGGTTTGCCTTCAAAGGCATTTATTAAAATACACACAAGACGCTCAAAGAGGTGCTTGAGATTTAATATTATAGACACTTAATTTGTACAACATTTGAAAATTATATGATAGATGAAATTTCTAATTCCTAAATTATATTCCGATTTATACCTTTATGGGTGTGTGTATATATTAATATAGACAGGGAAAATAGAAGTTCTTATCTTATATTATAAAGTTATTCCTCTTATTTTTTTCCTGATATATATAATTGTAAACAAGTTAAGTCGACACAATATAGTGTTGAGTTTAATCTCAACTAAAATTAAAAGTCTAAGCTCAAATCTGACTTATGTAACATCATATAAACTCAAACTCGAGTCAATCAAGTTTATTTAAACTCGATCTACTAGAAAAATAATTTTAATTTTAACTAAAATTATGTTAAACTCTATAAGACTCAACGAGACTTACAAGTTCATCGAACTAAATATATGAAATTTGAGTTTAGTTTGATAAACTATTTAAAAAGCTCAATTTTAAATTCGACTAAATTCAAAATGAATTCAACCAAGTGCCCGTGTTTGATCCGCAGGAGTGGCAGCTAAGCCCAATATAAATGTCATCAATTTACTTCACGGGAATTGTCACATTATCGTCAATTTTTGAAAAGTCGATGTTTATCCTAACAGAGTGGCTTAATTTCCACCTGGCTGACTTTTGCTGGTTTTTTTTTCCGGTGGGAGACTTTTGCTTGTTATGTCGTGATCTATCCACGTTTATTCACGAAAATAAAGTTAAGGCACTCAATATTACTGGCCTGATTGGACGCATGTTTGGATTGTCCGTTTTTCATTTGTATTTGTATTTTTTTAAAATAATATGTATAAATATATCCGATTTACATTTAAATTTTATCTATATTTGTTCTATTTGATCTTTTGATAAGAATTATCAACTTTTTTTTATCTATATCTATTTCTTAATAAATAATTTATTAACAAAAGTTTGAAAAAATATCTGTATCTACCTAAAAAAAAGCCAAAACAAACGGACCTATATCAAAAATAAGAAAAGAACATGCGTGGAAAAAAAAAAAGTACATAATCATTAGCTCTATATTTCCTACGATAGTATTTATTTTCTCTCCAGTAAAATGAAACTTATTTTGGGATTAAATTATATTATCATTTTCCTTGTCGCGAGCAGTACACATCTTTTTGTTTCTAAACAAAATTTCAGTTTGGATTATTTGATTTTTATGTTGTATCAAATTCATATTTGTATTCAATTTATTTGATCTGTTTGTAAATAAAAATATCTATTTTTCATATATATTAATTTTTGATAAATAATCTATTTATTAAAAATAAAATATCAAAATGACATGAAAACAAAAAACAAAATAGGCGTTAAAACTCTTTTCTAAAAAAGAAAAATACAATCTTTTTTGCCAATAAACCTAAAAGGTGACAAGAGATCATCTGATCGGTTTTAACAGCAACATTTATTATCTTCTTTCTGATATTCGTTAAATTGGCTTCAAATTTTTCGGTGATTTAAGGTTTGTCTATATTCCACTTTTAAGGAAAAGTTATTTCCGGAAAATATTTGTACCTTTGGAAGATAGTAGACAATAATAGCTGTAGTATATGTGTAGCAATTATGGTTGTCGACCCCAGTGCGGCATAGAGGTAACAAAAATGATAAAAAAAGGTAATTCTTCACTTGATACGTACAAGTTTAAAAATATGAAGTTAATATCAGGAAATTTTATTTATTTTTACAATTAATTATCTTAATTTTACCAAATTTTATAATTCACCATCTGTATTTTACCCAAATTGTCATTAGCTAGTTTATGTAGGTATTATAATCGAATTAAACAAATATGTAGGTAGTTAATTAGTGTTTTTAAATTTTAAGTAGTTAATTATACAAATTCACAAAATTCAAGTCATGAATATATTACATTTACCAATAAAATATGAAAATTTGCAGAGCCTAATCCTTGCTTAAATGTTAAAATATCGTGTTCGTAGTTGGTAAATTAGTTAGTTAGTTACTATTAGTTAGATATCCTGATATTTTATTTTTAAAGTTAATATCATTTGTACTTGACTCCGCAGTCGTTTGATGGGGGCACCCAGTCCAATGCTTTGAAAAAGCAGTCCATACTTTAGGGTTTATCCGATCTAGCCGTGGTCTTATATTATCCTAGATTATATAAATGCTCCAGTAATGATGTAATGAAAAAATATAAATACTCTTATATTTGATGAAATTATAAAAATTACAGTTGCCTTCCTCTATTTTATAATTTTCTTTTAAAATAAAAGGAAAGTACACATTTATTCACATATCTTATTTGCTGGGCAAGGGAAAAAAAATTGCATACCTTTTTTTTCTTTCCTATTTGAATCATCACTCTCTTTTAATTTTTTTTTTTTTAACAAAAGTTAACTTTCGTAATTTATTAAATTTTCTGTCAATTCTCAACATTTATCAAATTTGGCTGGTCCATAATAACAAATTTGATAATATACTATTATCAAATATGTTAGGTACTAATACAATAAATAAGCAAGTATAGGAAAACATAGGGTTGTGAAAATTTGGCAAAAGCCAGCCATCTTGATTGCTTTTATTTTATTTGTAAATTTTGGGTTTCACTTAAATGTAATCATACGTCTAGAAATATGAGAGATTCTGATTGGAAGTGAGTAGATTATTATTTTTTTTTTGGGGCTACGAGAAACTGATGCCATATGTCTTTTACGTCCATTTAAGGACTTCGTTAGTTAGGGTTGGGAGTTTAATAGAGATTCTTAATGCATTGTAATAATAATAATAACAACAACAATAACAACAACAACAACATCCTCCCGCTAAAATGTTCCAAAACTTTATGGTTTCATTAAATAAATAAATTGCTATAGCCCACTGTGAAGAACTATAAATCTAATTAATAGAGTCTATACATGACAGAACATCTTAAATACTCCAAGAATAAATTACCTAAAATAAACGAATCAACATACATACACACACATATATATAAACATGAATACATATTAATACCATGTGCGAGATATTAACATAACACCAACTTGACTCCAATATATTATACATAACTTAATATATAAAAGGACAGTGTTACACTTGCTGCATGAATTTTTCGATAATTTTATATCTCACTTTTCAACTCAAATAAAATACACACAATCAAAATTTTGCTTACTAGCATTACTGCATTTAATTTTGTCTTTTACATCTTTTATCCTATCATTACTGATGCAATACACAATTGCACGCGCATTTTTTGAATTAAATATGGAACAAAGGGAAGCAAAAATTAAATCAACGATTATAAGTTATGTCTATTTGAATTTTTTAATATGCTTCAATCTTTGGCTTTGTAGGTATGCATTAAAACATATGAGAAAGCCATAGATTACGAAGCCATGTTTGGACCATTGTTCAGGATTCTATCCTAGGTCTTAGATATTGGCACAAGATTGCCCTTAAATGATCCTATGTCATCTCTATATTGCATTTAAAGTATCTATGAGGCAAGGAAACTATTTGGACCATCGAATCCTAGACTGCATTTAAGGTATCTTAGGTAATGTTGCATTTAAGATAGCTTAGACCGCGACACAAGTGAATAGATATTGGACAATATGGATGCTAGGGAAACTACAAATTCCCTATCCTAAGGTTGAGGGATATAGTTTATACCCTAAACTTACATTAATTATTGGAACACTGAGTATAATCATTAATAATAAGAAATTTGTACTTCCATTTCTCTAAGTTATGGTTTTACTCATCCTCTTATGGTGTAATTCACCTTGCAAGTACATTTAGCTAGGTTTACAATTCAACAAGATAGACCACATTGACAAACATAGTTGCTTTTAGAATCTTGGAATGTCTGCGAGGGAAAATAGATTTGGTTACCATCTTTTAGTAGTTATGTTTAGACTTTTGCTACCATATGCAATTACCTTAAGCCAAAAGTGTTTTGTAATCTAACTTTTTAGCTGAAGTGGATGTCTTAAATACTAGGTGTATTTACATGTTAACACTTCACGAATGTTTATGTAAACTGGATAAGCACTCATACTAGGTTGTTACAATCAGGGTACTTTCTGAGACATGACATATATCTCTTAAGGTAGCTGGCTATATCATTTATTCAAAGTAAAAGGCTAAAGTGTATGTTAGATAACAACAATCTGCATTTATATAGAGAAGATTAACGCACGGTTGATTACGTAAAAGCTTTGTTTGGCTTTCATCTCTTTGACTGGGGATTATTATAAGTATCACAAGATATGTACAAAGAGTAGTATTAAAATTAAAGGGAATGGACTAGATAAGAATCCTGGATTAATAGATCGAGATCCTTATTGATAAGAATCAAAACTTGGCTCCAAATTTTAGATGATTAGATAGAAGCTTAATCCAAGAGGACAAAATAAATGTTTAGGCTATAGATAAGAGATTAGGGAAGTAGGTTCTTTCTAAGTGAAGAAGGCAATTTAGAAGCTTAGAAAGAATGTCAAGAGGTTATCAAGTTTACTTTAGTCCAACAAAAGGTTTTGATTGCAAGAGAAACTTCAAGGGAATTCTAACAAATGCTCGAAAAAACTTGGGAGCAAAGCTTTTGATAGACACACAAGATAATTTTGATTATAAATATTTAAAAGTTTATGACAATAGAGTTTTAAAGATGCAAAGTACAGACAACTATTTATTTAGGTTCAAGCAATTATATCAAATCCTATAGATATGAAAAGAAGAATCATATAGAGTTTGAAGGATTAAGGAACTAGCTATTTGGAAAGATATTTTATTTCCTCATTGCCAAGTTATTTATCTATGTATTTCTATTTTTTGGTACTTCCTATTTTTATTGGCAATTATTCTTTGTTTATGAACTTTAGTTTAGTTATAAAATAGTTGGCGTTGCAATTGATAACGAGTGACCGATTCTTTAATGAATTTAAACATTATTTTCTTTGAAGAATTTTTTTTTTTTCATGAGATGGATTTCTTGTAGAGTGTTTCCAATTGTTACTAGATAAGGTGAATGTGTATTATTACCAATCTAATCTTGTTTCATGACAAATTTACCTAATTAAATATAGAAAATCGTCGATTAATTCTTGTATTTTAATCTAATCATAGTTTAATTTTTAAAATTTGGCGTATCATATTGAATTCATCAACCATCTATATCCTTTTTTGCTCAATTTTTTTATTTTTTTTTTTTGTCTTTTAGTTAGTTTACACAATTAGTCTTTAAATTCCATTCAGTCATCGTTCATCTCTTCTATTCTTTTTCTTAACCTTCAAAACACCATAAAAGAGAAACTAACTTAAATATATTTCATTTTAGTATCTTATTTCACAAAATCATAAAGATCCAATATTTAAAAAATTTTCACATATAAGATTCATTGTTGTATCAACCTTTTCGGTATTAGAGTACCTAGATCGTGCTTCAAATTTGAGTCAGGGTATAAGGCACATCTCTTATAAAGGCCAGTTAAGCTTCCCTTATTAGCTAGGTTAAAAATGAGGAAAAATTGTGGCAGTGTTTTAAATTAATTATTCAAAAAATTTATGTCGAATTTTGTAAGTTGTATTTACTAAAACTCTCAATTTTAAAGTTATAATTTTGATTTCCTTGATAAGTAGAATATTTGCATGTATTTTGATTTTGAGATCTAGGACTAGCTTTAGAAAAATTCTTCGATTACTCTTCATAGAGGCCAAATTGGAGCAAACTAAGGGCATAGTTGGATCCAAGATTGTGAAAGTTTTAGCTAGTAGCTTTCCCCTTCATCTAAAGCCTCTTATCCACGTCCGATGAACACCACTAGCCACTGTTATTATTGGAGCTCAAACCACCCACTTCTAACATCGGAGTCTTCCCCATCTTTACTCGATTGCTCGACACGCCAAGACCACCTAGGACCGCCAGCTTAGCAAATTCGAGCTTGTCCGGTCACACTACCATTCATTTTGAAGACCCAAGGTCAATTCGAGTCCTGGATCCGACCCGAACCTTGCTCTGACCTCTCGATCCAAACCAGTAAGTTCGTTCCATGTTTTTCTTCTTTTTTTTTTAAACGTTAAAGAAAATATTAAAAAAAGAATAAAAGAAAAGAAAAGAAAAAAAATGCAAAAATAAAATAAAATAAAATAAAATAAAAGATATAATTATATTAAAGTAATAAAAACCTAAATATATGTGTGGCATGAGTATATATATGAAAAATAATAATAAATAAAAAATTTTGACACAAAGAAATCTTTTTTCTCAAAATTAAAAAAATCAATTTGATAATTTGTAGGTTATACACAAAAAACTTTACAAAAATTGAAGAACTTAAATGGACAATAGTTCAAAAAAAAATAAAAAATACCAAACACACTAACGTTTTCTAAAAAAGAACTATATAACGTTTGATTCCTATTAACAGGTAAATAGGCACTCCCAAGGCGACATAAAATCTGAAACATTATTTTTTGTTCCATTTTTTTTATAAATTTTGAATTAATAAATTATAAATATTAAATGTTCTTATCGACAATCTGTAAATAAAATTATAAACTTTGAAATTTATGGGTTAAAAGGATAAATTTTAAGTTATAAATTGCAAGTAGTAACCACATGATTTTAATAGGATAGCCCCTGAATCAAAAAATTTATAGTTTATAAAATTTGGTTCTAAATCGAGTCTTTCACAAACTAGTAGCTAAGTTAGGATTAACCAACCCATTGATCTTAATTGATAATTTTTCTGAACATAGTCGGGTGGTGACTCCAAAATGTTTTTTCAAAAATTAATTTTTTTTTAATTCCTAGCCAGGGTTTATATCAGATGGGTTAGGGTTTGGTATGAATTAGATTAAAAGAAATTAAACTGGGAAATAAAAATCTAGGCTCGACAGAATCGACTCAATAAGTTGATTCGATGACCTGCATGGTGACAGAATTGACTCAATAATTTGATCCTATGACTCGCATGGTGACAGGTTTGGACCAAATATAGACTTGTCAAATCTACCAAAACTAAAAGAAAAATCTACTACAACAGAAAATTATAAGAATCGACTTGAAGGTCCTAATACGAAATCGAGAGCTAGAGCATTGCAAAATTTAGTGTTGAGAGTGATAACTGATTGTTTGGAAATAGATGAAGAGAAGTTTGTCTAAGCTTATGGACTATATGTTAAGCATGCTTACTTGGAGTATAACATGCTGATATCAAAGAAAGAACATTAAGAAGAAAGTAATAAAAACAGAGGAAGTATGCACCGTCACACCCTTAATCGAGCCCTCGACTATACCCTCGATTGATTATGTTTGCTTGAACAGTTGAGTCATGCCTTCGTACGTCCTTAGTCAAGCCCTCGACTATACCCACAGTTGAGTCTATTTGCTTGAAGAGTTGATTCCAGTGGATATCGCAGTATTACTCACATCTACGAATTGCAAGATGATGCCCATAGATCTTTTCACGATACTTTATGCGAGAATTAGAGCTATTTTCTAGATAAATTTTAATTTTTTTTTATTAGCTACTTTGCTATTTTATCTTTAGATATATTTCAATCTTGTTTTAATTAGCTACTTTCCCATTTTATCTTTTATATATCTTTCCTATTTTAGATTTTAGGTTATGAGTATATATAGGAGTTCCCTTGATATAAAAGGAAAAATTAATCAGTTGAATAAAATTCCTTCTTTTTGAGAAAAATCCTAATTCTTATCAATCATCTTTGATTGTGAAAATTTTGCTTTTATCGATCTTTGGATTATGGCGAGCCTAAATACTAGCGAGTGGTTGAGAGTAATGTCAACTACTTGTTAGTGTTATGTCCGTGTTTACTTTCTTGGTGCGTAATCTCCAAGGTAAGTAAAGGTTCATTTTCTTTATTGTTTGAGATATCATAGTGATTGTCCTCCTAAGCATATCATCATTATTGGCATCATAGCTCAAGTTATGGTTAGTTATATCTACCGTCGTTGTGATCGCATGTGATCGAGGATGTCAAATGAAAGTCTACATGGCAATTTTGGAGAGGAGTTAACAGTTGCAAACTTTGAATAACACAGTTAATACCCCGATACAAAAAATGTAACAATTGCTACAAAACCCTAATGCGATACCACCCCATATAGAAGCACCATTGCCATCACTACCACCTGATCCTGGCAGGTGAGAAGTTAAAAGGAATAACACTGAATACAGTGATGCCTATGATAGGGAGCTTAGACCACCAAGAAGGTTAGAGCATGTGAAGCTGTAAATGCCTTCTTTTTTAGGAATTGGATCCGTAGATGATTATCTTAATTGGGAAGACAAAGTTGAAAGATTGTTTGAGTTTTATGATGTTGAAGAACATACACGGGTTAGATTAGCGGCAGTGGAATTTACAGGATATGCAGCGTTGTGGTGGAAAAATCTACTATCTACTCGTAGGAGGGATGAAGAAGCGGAGATCAGGATATGGCTGAAGATGAAACGAGTACTGAGAAAATATTTTGTTCTTGCATACTATAAACAAGAAGTCTATATGTGCCTTCAATCATTGAGGCAAGGTGGCAAAAGCATTGAGGAGTATGTTCAAGAATTCAAATCATTGAAGATTAGAAGTGGAGCTATCGAGCCACCTGAACAAAGTATTGCAAGACTTGTTATTATCTTAAAGCATGAGATTGTGAGTGTTGTGGAGTTGCAGCGCTATGACACACTAGAAGAGGCAATTCAATTAGCCCTTAAAGTAAAGAGACAATGAAGGAATAAATCCATATAAGTCTACTACAGGTAAATATTCTAATCCTCAAAAATCTTATTCTTTTGATGTTAGGAGGAGTAAAAAAGGATATTCTAACAAGTTTAGTAACAAAGGAGGTAAATCTGTTGTTAACAAAGGTAAAACTACCATTAATCCAAACGAGGGTAAGAAACAAGATGCTACTAGTATTTTTTATGGGAAAATCATCAAGTTAAATGTTTTAAGTGTCAAGGATTTGGAAACATTGCCTGTCAGTGTCCTAATCGAAGAGTTATGATGAATATTGGAGGAGAGATAGATAGCGAGAATGAAGATGAAAAGTTTAAAGGGTTTGGTGATCTCTTAGCAGCCCTCGATGAGTATTATGGGGACGTAGATGCTAAAACTTATGAAGAGCAGGTTTAGATTAGTACTGTATTAACGGATAAGGAGAATTTTAAGTATATCACCAACCATTAAAGAAGAATAGAGAGAAAACCTGTGTCATATTGCTTGCAGGATTAAAGGAAATTTATGTACTCTCATCATAGATGGAGGGAGAAATTGGCCCCTACACCACATCCAAAAGCATAAAAACTTCATTGGTTAAGTGAGTAGGGTGTTTTGCTCGCCACTCAACAGGTGAAGGTTCCTTTTTGTGTTGGAGAGAAATATAAAGATGAAATAGTATGTGATGTATTACCTATGTGTGCATCCCATCTGTTACTAGGGAGACCATGGATGTTTGATCATAAAATGCTTCATGATGGATATGGAAATACTTGTGCTTTCTAAAAGGATGGCAAAAGAATAGTTTTGAAACCTATGTCACCCTCAAAAGTGAAAGAGGCTTAGATGCATATGAGCAGGATTATGAAGAAGAAATCACTTTTCATAATTAAAGATGATGTAATCCAAGCCATACAGGTAGGAGAACCAGTTTATATGTTACAGATTAGATGAATGATGGAGGTGCAAGAGTAGGATTCTTTTCCTCCGAAGATTCAATTATTACCATTACAACATATTAATGTATTTTCTAAGGATTTGCCTACAGGGTAACTACCTATAAGAGGAATAGAACATGCTATAGACTTACAACCTGGAGTTGTTTTACATAATCACCTAGCATATCAGATGAATCTTGAAGAAGCAAAAGAGCTGAAGAGGCAATTTTACGAATTAGTGAAGAAGCGGTCTGTTAGATAGAGTACTAGTCCTTGTGTAGTACTCACCCTATTGGTGCTAAAGAAAGATGGGGCATAGAGAATGTGCATTGATAGCTAGGCGATCAATAAGATTACCATGAAGTATCTTATCCCATTCCACGTTTGGATGATATATTGGATGAGTTTAACAGAGCTCAATTATTTTCAAAAGTAAATCTTAAGAGTGGTTACAATCAGATACGAATGAAGGTAGGATGAGTGGAAGACTACTTTCAAAACCAAACATGGTTTGCATGAGTGGTTAGTAATTCCATCTGGCTTAACTAATGTGCCCAATACCTTTACAAGGCTTATGAATCATGTGTTGAGAGAATGAAATTTGTAGTCGTGTACTTGGATGGTATCCTAGCATATAGTAAAGATTTGGATAGTCAAGTGAATCATTTACAAGTGATGTTTGAAGTCTTAAGGTCTAAGAAGTTATATGGCAACCTGAAGAAGTGTTTTCTCTATCAACCAGAGGTAATCTTCTTGGGATTTGTAGTTTCTAGAGTAAGATTCAAGAAGATGATGGAATGATTCAAGCCATTATCAACTTGCTGGTACCTACATTTGCTACTGAAGTCAGAAGTTTTCATGGACTTGCATCATTCTATCGACGGTTTATCAAGAATTTCAGTAGTATTGTGAGTCCACTCACTGAGCTTACTAAGAAAAATGTTGCGTTTATAGGGAGTGATGAGGCATGAAAAAGTTTTGATGAGATTAAAGCTAAGTTGACTAGCACTCATGTGTTAGCACTACTTGATTTTGAGAAGACCTTTGAGTTAGAATGCAATGCATCGGAAGTTAGAATTGGTGTAGTATTGATGCAAAAAAAAAAAAAAAAAAAAGACCCATCACTTATTTTAGTGTAAAATTGAGTGGTACTACATTGAACCATTCCATATATGATAAGAGTTCTATGCCTTGATTCGAGTACTCATGGTATGGCAACATTATTTGATACTTAAGGAGTTTATTATCTATGCTGACCATGAAACATCGAAGTATTATAAGAGTCAATAAAAGCTTTCTAGAAGACAAGTTAAATGGGAAGAATTTCTGGAGAGTTTTGCTTATTTTATTAAGTATAAAAAGGGAAATACCAATATAGTTGTTGATGCGCTATCACAAAGCTATGCACTTATTACATCTTTACAAACTAAAATGTAGGTTTTTGAATTACTGAAGAATCACTATGTTGGAGATGACAATTTTTGGTCTATTATGAGTAGAATTGTAGATAGAGTAGTCATTGATGGATATCATTTGATAGATGGATTTTTGTATAGATATGGAAAATTGTGTATTCTAATTGGAACTGTTCAAGAATTATTAGTGCATGATGCACATGCAGGTGAGATCTGATCATTTTTGGGAGAAAAGAACATTGGAATTATTGAAGGAACGTTTTTATTGAAAAGGAATGGTGAACGATGTTTATCGAGTTATGAAGAGCTGTGTAGTTTGTAAAAGGGCAACAAGGAAGAAAGAGTCTTGGGGAGAGTATATGCTGTTACCTTTACCTACACGACCTTTAAGTGATATTAACATGGATTTTGTTTTAGGATTACCTAGAACATAGAGAGGTTGGGATCCGATCATGATCATCGTTTTAGTAAAATGGCTCACTTTCTACCCTGTCATATAACAGATAATGCCTTATATATTACTAACTTATTTTTACAAGAGATTGTTCAATTACATGGTGTTCCACACAACATTATATCCAACAGGGATGTCAAATTTCTAAGTTTCTTCTAGAAGACTCTTTAGAGAAGACTAAGGACTAAACTGATGTATAGCACTTCGTGCCATCCTCAAATAGATAGACAGATGGAAGTTATCAATCGAACTCTTGGTGCTTTACTTAGAGCTACAGTTGGTAAGAATGTTACCGATTGGGATTTGTACCTTCGTATTGTGGAATTTGCTTATAATAGGTCGACACGTAGTTTTATTAGTAAGTCTTCCTTTGAAGTCATGTATGGTTACAAACCAACTATTTCTATGGAATTAGTAACCAAACTAGCCACTAAAGAGGAAAGTATTAGTAGGGTTAAACGAGTACAACAGATTCAGTAAATCTAGGAGATATTGTTTGGATTCATCTTAGAAAGGATAGATTTCCTAATAAGAAGTCACATAAACTATCACCAAGATCAGATGGCCCTTTTCGCATCATTGAGAAGATCAACAATAATGCTTATCACCTTAATTTATTAGGATAATACGAGGTTTCAGCCACTTTTAATACCGCTATTCTTTCTCCTTATGTTCCAGATGATGATGACGACTCTGCGGAAGATCCATCAAATTTAGGGATAAATCTTCATCAACGGTGCATAGATGATGAGAATTGACTTGAAGGTCCCACTACGAGACATAGAGCTAGAGGATTGCAAATTTAATGTTGAGAGTGATTATTGATTGTTTAGAACTAGGTGAAGAGAAGTCTGTCTTAGTTTATGGATTACATGTAGAGCATGATCACTTAGAGTATAATATGCTGACATTAAAGAAAGAACAGGAAGAAGAAAGTAATGACTAGGAAGTATGTATAGTCGCACCCTTAGTCGAGCCCTCGACTATACTTGCAACTGAGTCTTTTTGCTTGAAGAGTTGAGTTGTGCCCTCACACATCCTTAGTCGAGCTCTTGACTATATCCGCGACTGAGTCTGTTTGCTTGAAGAGTTTATTCTAATGGACATCGTGGTATTACTTACGTCTATGAACTGCAAGATGATGCCCACAAATCTTTTCGCAATACTTTACACGAGAATTAGAGCAACTTTTTAGATATATTTCAATCTTTCTTTTATTAGCTACTTTCTTATTTTATCTTTAGATAGATTTCAATCTTGTTTTAATTAGCTACTTTCCTATTTTATGTTTTAGATATCTTTCCTATTTTAGATATCAGGTCATGAGTATAAATAGGAGTTTTCTTGATGTAAAAGAAAAGATTTATCAGATGAATAAAATTTTTTCTCTTTGAGAAAACCCTAATTATTATCAGTCATTTTTTATTGTGGCGAATTTTGCTCTTATCGACCTTTGAATCGTAGCAAGCCCAAATACCAGCGAGTGGTTATGAGTAATATCAACTACTTGTTAGTGTTATATTCGTGTTTACTTTCTTGATGTAATCTTCAGGTTAAGTAAAGGTTCATTTTCTTTGTTGTTTTAAGATATCCTAGTGGTTATCTTCCCAGGTTTATCATAAAAAAATTAAAAAAAGAAACATATAATTAAATAATTTTGAAAATTTGAATAAAATTATATCACATTCACATATATTTAATATGTTGTTACTACTTATATAAATAATAAACATACCTATAAAGTATGTCGAGTTTGATTTATACAAATTTCTAGCAAAAGAAATGTCTCATTCCTTAACAAACAATGTGAGATTGTCTTTTAATCTTTATTATAACCTCTAAAATTTTGTGTTATCATATATTGTTAATACTACAATAGAAATGAGATGTGTTGTACATACAACTTTTAAGAGATTAGCTAAATATTATGACTATTTGATCTCAACTTTCCTTTTAGCTTTAAAGTTTTTTTCATTTATAATTTTTAAACTTTATTTTGAGGTTTTAAATTATATGTCCCACTAGCTAGGTTTCGGATCATAGACTTGAACCCTAGATTCGATGTCTTAGATCCACTTTAGTGGTATGTTTGTTTATTAGCAAATTATAGATATAGATATTTTTTTTTTTAATTTTTCTAACAAATTATTTATAAAAAAAAATAGATACAGATAAAAAAAATTAATAATTCTCATTAAAAGATCAAATATGGATAAAATATAAATATACATCGGATATATTTATATATATTATTTTAAAACAAATATAAATACAGATAAAAAACAAATCATACACACAGGTCCAATAGCAACTTCCAAATCAGCAACTCGGATAGTTCAGTGTACACTCAAGTAAAAGTTAACTTAGATTCAAAAGCATACTAAATGCTCTTCTTAGTTTTCACAAGGCTAAATAGTACGCTCATTATCAAATATCTTGGATTCGTAGGTCGTCCTTTGCCCTGTGATCTAACGTTTGAGATTTTCCTTACTGTATATTTCATTACTTTTCAAACTTCGGACTGAAATTTAGACTCTGAATATTAATGCACAAACTTCCACATAGAAAGGGTCACGTGCTTTCATATGTAAAAGAAGACGAAAAAAAAAATTGTAAAATGACATGAAATGATTTATTCCCTATATAATATCTATTATTATTAAGAAAAAGTCTAGATTTGCGTATAAAAAAATACTTATAATATAATAGAATGGCTAATCTTTTCTCTCTTTGTCCTTTCTCTTTACCCTTCTCTATCTACTATCTCTCTTTTCCCTTTTAATTTTTAGTGGCAGTTATTTTTTATATGCTTCACTCTTTTCTTTCTCTTTCTTTTTCTTTTTGCCTTTGTAATTTTTTTAATAAAAACGTTTCTTTTCTTTTTTTTTTTTTTTTTATTTTCACACATGCCTCATATGCTAATATATACACACACATATATGTACGTATATATGGGCGTGCCCGAAGTTTCAAAATATGCAATATACAAATGCGAGATACATAATAAATATACATAAGCAAGAGATAACCTAGTATAAGGTTTTAATGGTCCAATATTTTTAAAGTGTGATTAAAGCCAAATTGTTTAGTATTCACCTTTCATCTGGTTTCAAGTTTGCCTTAAAAGTTTACAAGAATGCAGAATAACTCTGAGAAAGATATTAGAGGGTTATCATATATCGATAACACGTAATAATAATACACAAACATTAGATATCATAATTTCATGAACAGCAAAACATCATGGACACTTAAAATAATATGCTTGTTTTGTTATTTATTATAATATCATATAATGAATGTGTGATTTAATCATTACAATAATCCAGTCTCTTGAAAAAAATGAAACTCCAACAACAATAATTTTTTCATTAGTGAAAAATTTTAATTATGTAAATTGACGTCTGTAGCCTCTAAGTCTAAGGAGATTAATATTATACAAGACAAAACTTTTGCACCCATTTTGTCAAAAATGGAAGAATACAACTGTTATTGGACTAGCTATTTTCCAAAGATGCATGCGGGGCTAGAGCTTCCACGAGCCTGTATTCTAGAATCTAGTTGAATTACCCTTTTGTACAGAAGAACTGGCCTTTATGATCCTTCAACTTCCAGGCTTCATGATGTCAAAATTCTTAATATGAAAAATACATCCTTAATTAATTATTTGAATTTGGTTCGGCCTATGCTTTTTTTTTAAATAATAATTACGTGTGAAAATTAATACTTCTATATAGTTCTCATAAAACCATAAGAGTAAAACTTGACTTGTAAAATTTTTAATGAGTATAAAGTTTCCAACAGTGTGAACATTCATTACATGGAGAAAAGAGACAGTTAAATAGTATTGTAGATTTAATATTAAGCCTAGGAAAATCATTAGAAGAGCAACAGAATATTACACATAGACAATTAAGATCTTTAGAAGAACAAATAATAAAAAATAAAGTAGAATTAAGAGAAATACTAGACAATTGAAAATACATAAGCACACTTAATTTGATTACAGAAAAATTAGATGATTGGAAAAAGATAAAGTACAAAAGTGGCATATTCTAAAAAAAATAAAAAGAGTAGAAAGAGAATTACAAGAATTATAATCTAAAAATAAACAGTTTTTACAAAAATTATAAAATGAAAATAAGATATCCAATAAAGGAAGCATCAACTGGAGACACATCCGAAATATCTTGAAGCCTTAAAAGTTGCTACAGTATATCAAATTCTATGGTCTGTCACCATCCAATGACCCACAATATACCTAACTGTGATCAAATCACTAAAAAAGTTAATATTTTAATTATTATATTTATTTTAATGATTAGATAGGTGATTGGACGGGTCCTATCAATGGGATCATAAAAGATCCTTATCAACCAAATATTGTTGACTTACAAGCTTCGAACTAGATATAGGCACAATTAGGTTCTGAATCGAGAATCGAACAGGAACCGTCACCAACAGTTCTAGAACCAGAACTGGATTGGTTGGACGGTTCTAGAACTGGGTAAGAAACTACCAGTTTCCGATTCCTAGACAGTTCTAGGCCTAGAACTAGATGGAACCGACGGTTTCAATTGGTTCTATTAAAAAAATTATGTAAAAAAATTTTAAAAATTATATTAAATATATAATTATTAATATTGACACTATTTCATATGAATAGTAAAATTTATTACCTATATACAATATTTAATGTTTTATTATCAATAATACAAATCAACATAACTTAAAATTATAAATAATTTAGTTTATATAACTTCTTCTAAAAGCAAAATTCATTTTTTAATAACATGGAACTATTTTTTGTATTACAAGTTTATTGTTATCTCTAGAGTATTTTGCGATCTCATATTACTAATTATTTGATATTAGTTGTATTTATATATAAATAAATGCACATTCTAAAAAAATTATTATAAATCTTAGCTAAATAATTAAATACTTTTAGATCAAATAATTAATTATTTTGAGTTTAAAATTTATTTTATTAAAATATAAAATTTATTTTTTTACTTAAAAAAAAAAAAAGACGGCTCTATGGTTCCAAAACCAAAATTGGAAACCGCCAGTTCCATGGAATCGGACCAGAACGTGGGAGACGGTTTCGATTCCGATTCCTTATTTTCAAGACCTAGAACCGGCGGTTCTTGTTCCAGTTCGGTTCGGTTTCGGAACTGTGACGACGTATACTTCGAACCACTTGTAGAAACAGATGGAGTAATAATTAGACAAAATAATACTATAATAGCATTATTATTAACTTTGCATGATAGGATAAAAGAAATAGAAAAAAGAACTACATTGATAGAAAAAGAAGTAAGAAACATAAAAGAATTAGAAAAAAGATAGACAAGAAGATAAAGATAAAAGTGTGAAAGAATTAGATGAAATCGTAAACGAGTTACAAGGGATAAAAATAACTGATAAAACAATAAGTGTAAAGATATAGAAATAAGGTTTACAGGATACAAAGCAAAAGATATTTAGACAGATGTTGCAGACTAGTTCTTAGACAATTTTCCCTAGTGTAAGAAGAAGATTAAGAGATGGAGAGGTTACAAGAGAAGATACATCCACAGATAGAGGAATACTAGGAAGACTCGCAAGTGGAAGACATAGGAATGGATACATACAATAGATAGAAGAAACAGTAGACATAGACAAAAATGTAGAAATCCATAACAATAGAAATAACGACTTACTAAATCCTATAACTTTGTATAAAGTAGGAAAATGGAATTTTGAAAAGATAGAACTAATAAGGACAAATAGATAAGAAATGGTATTAGTTACTACAAAACTAGTAAATATTAAACTGTTAAGTGGCACTACTACAAAGAAATTAGAAAAAGAAGGGAAAAAAACTAGTACATCTAGGAATGATAGTATTAGGATTAAAATAATTAGTAAGAAAAGGAGCAAGAGCTTTAGTAATGATAATAGACAAATCATGGCAAAAAGATATAAGAAATTCAATAATGGGATCTATAGAAGTAGAAATGAATTAAAAAAAAAGGAATTTTTTTGTTGTGCACCATATTACATGATTATCTTAAATAACATAAAAAATTTAGAAATAGAATTACAAAGTAGGGGATATGAAGATCATATAAGAAAAAATATATTAATTAATGTAGGGTTCATAGGAAGAGCAATAGATAGAAGTAATACACAATATAAATTAAATATAGATGGAATAATACATGAAATAGTAAGCTCATGAATAAAAATTATCGGCCCAGTAAAAATAGGAACACAAGAATTAAAAGGTGTTGAATGGGATGAAAGGTAGCAGCAAGTAGAGTATCGGAGGAAAACTTAATTTACAAAAATCTAAATGGGTCTTACAACGTAAGATTTTTAGACTATAAGGATAAAACATTAAGAGATTTAGACAATCAAGAAACCAATTTAGATGACATATAGGAAGAAAAAAATGTTAGACTTTAGTCGAAGTAGACCTAGACTTTGGGGATATGAAAAGAAACCCACAAATGGTGGATTTTTAATTAAAGATTGGAAAAATCATGAAGAAGTAATATAACAGTTAAGAAAAGAATAATACATAGACAAAGATGAAGGATATTATTTTGTTGAGAAAAGACATGATAAATTAGGAAAGCCTTTCCAAGACACCCAAAAGATAGACATTTAACTGAGAAGTGCAATATTAGATAAAGCACCATCCCTAAATATGAAGAATCATAGGAAGACTAGATGGAACATTTTATAACAAAAAGAAAAGATGTAAATAATAGGTAACATTCAAAAGACATATTAGGAACAGAACAACAAAAAACAAATGAACAAGTTAATTGCCAAGACCTGGTATTCGAAGACTCCCATGGACCAAATACATTAGAATACATAGCTAGATAAGTAGGAAATCCCTAGCGGGATTAGACATTACATACACGAGAAAACCATTAGACGTTATGGAAAATGCAACCAGTAGTACATTAAGTACACCCAAACTAGTTTTTAATATAAGATTAGACAACTATAGAACAAGACTATCTCCAAGACTACCTTACACCAATTACTGAGCACCCAATTAGGAAAGGAGTCCTATGAGTAAAAGAATGCCTTTAGAGACAGCTACTACAAACATGATAAACCAAGGCAAAATATTAAACTTACCAACACTTGACACGCAGTTATGGAATCAAACCTTAATTCATTAGTCTCAAATAAAACAAGAGAATCGGAAAATTCTAGTATTCCTTGAGAAGCTACCGTAATGTATAATTACCTAGAAAAATTTCTCGATGATAACACAAAAGCTTTGTGGGAAAGTTATAAAAGAAGATTCCCCGAACATTTTGCAACTAATTTTCAATTAGGACCTAATCCTTATAATTTTACAAACAAAATAACTATGTTAATTACAACTAAATAGCCTAATGTTAATTTAGACAGGAGAGCACAAATGGATGCTATGAGTTTTTTATAACAATTACAACTTAAAGACTGGAGGTAGATAAAACAATATCTTAATGATTTTTTTATTATTGTAATATAGCAAATTGTTATTATGAAAAAGCAATTATAGACAAGTTGTTTCTTAAGTTAACTACACCCTTAGGATGAGAAATGTACAAAAATTTTAAAGCAAAAATGGAACCCAATTTAACAAATGAGTTAAACAATTTAGGAATTAGAATTCAGTTTGTAATTAGAATATTAGCAGAACGGTGTATAAATATATAGATAATTAAACAATTAAAAGAGAACATTAGTAGAAAAGTTTATAGATATACAAATAATTAGACAGTTAAAGGAGAATACAGTTGTGAAAATATAGACATCTTAAATCTATGGACAAAGAAGAGAGAGAAGAAAGAAGAGCTCTAGATAGAAAACATATAAGCATAGATAGAGATAACCTAGAAAAACTTATTATTTGAAAAGGAGTAAAGCTAGGAAACTAAACTTAAATAAAGATAGAAATGTAAGAAAACATAACAAGGATAGAAATTACAAAAATACGTTAAATTATTTGGCTTGTGGAAAAGAATGAAAATCTTGCAAGAGATTGTAACCATAGACATAACATGCATGATAAAAAGACTATACTAGTAAACTGTGGAGAAGAAAATATTTTAGAGGTAGATGGGTTTATAGATGATACATAAACAATTTACAGTATCATAAATATAGAAGACTATTTGGTCTGTAAAAGCAGTCATATTTGTCTATCTATTGTGAGGTTACAAACTGTTGAAGTTCTTCTACTTCATTGATATACCCGCTCAAAGAATTAGCAAGGTTATTTTGTTTTCCTCTTATATTTTCAAATTCAACATTATAACCACTGTTAACTAATATATTTACAAAATTTACCTACTTGGTTATAAATAAAATGTGTGTGCGTGTGCATGTGTATGAAAGTTATATTGGAGAAGTTAAGAAAAATGGGATGATTTTAGAGAGGTTATCTAAAAAATTCTATTGACTTATCATTAATTTAAGCGAGATCAATCACACTGAATTTTTGTCGGCTAGGTTCTACACCCGAGTGTGTTGGCACAAATAAAATAGCTAATATATTAATTACTATATTAATTTTAATAGTTAAATAATTGACTGAACGGTTTATTAATAAGACTGTATAAGTTCCTAGATTAGCCACACAAAAGTTACATGTGGCAATTTTATAAAAACATATAATTATTTTTTCTAGATACATAATAATTATCATAAGAAAATTGCCTGTTTTTCTAAACAAATTATTTGTTCTAAATTACGTAGCTCTTGTATTTTTTTTTTTTCCAATGACTATATGCAGATACAAAGTCCGTCACTAATATATATATATATATATATATATAATGCAGATATCATATTCTAATAGAATATCTGGTTATTAGTATTGACATTTTATTTATCCTTACTCTTTATTAAATGTTTTTCTTTTCGCATATTTGGTGTACTTTGTGTGTTACAAAGGAGGAATAACAATTACATAAAATAAAAGAGTATCAATTCTTTCCTATAGCAATTTGACACTCTTTCTGCAATTTTTTAAGAGTTCAATTATAAATAATCATCAGTAGCACTTATATAGCAAGTTTGGTTACTAGAATTTTTTTTTTTTTTTTTTTCCCCTCAAAATCACTACACCAATCAAACAAAGAAATAGCAATTATATTTTGTCATTAACAACCATTCAAACCTAATTCCAGTTCCATTTTATTACTGGAGAATTGCAGCTTTATCACGGTTTTTATTGCATTTCACCAACCAAACGTGACCTATTGGAATTTAGATGAATTTGATACATAGGTCGGTAGTTTAATGGATCGGCATCGGCACTGTGCCTATAGGCCCATAGGGAGCAGTTTTGAGACATAAAACAGGAAAGTTAATTAGTAGGACACCTTATCGTCCTACTTGGTTTTGCCTTTTTTCTCGTAGTGGTGGAGCTTGGAAGCCCCACGATATCACATTATATATCATTGTTCCCTCCATCATTGTTCTCCCAAAAAAAAGTCCGAACTTCCAACTCCGGAATTCAAAAAGTTCAATCATTTTTGGTCCTCAAGGAATGATTCAGGTTTTGGCTGAGGGGGGAAACCTCGACTCGACCGTTGTCCTACTTAGTTTGTGTTGTAATTTTTAAGATTAGCTTGTAAGAGTTAAATTTAGTCATGATACCAACGACGAAATGCAAGACAATCCTCTAAAGGCTATAGATTTTTTTTGAAAATGCCTCAAATTTTTAAGATATACATTATACACCCTTGAAAAATGTTGAGACCAAATCATTTGATTTGGTGGTTTTTCTTGACTTATTAAAAATTTCATAATCATTAGTTAGTTAGGCAGCAAATCAATTTTAAAAAAGAACTATTATAATTTTATTTTTAAAATGAAAGAGTTACTTAGTACTAAATTGAGGGGAAAATTTACCCTATCGACATTCCCCATAATATAAGTATGTTGTTTTAGATTTTTTATGTGTATTCATGATATAAATACAAATAAGAATTGTTACAATTTATATTAAAATTGAACTTTCAAGTGTAATAGTTAAAACCCAAAATCGTAGTTGAAAGAAAATTTTTGGTGGTTTTAACTCTGATCTAATCACCACCACAAGTAAAGGCATGCTTTTGGATTACAAGCTGCTTACAGAGCTATTTAAAAATTAACCCATCGATAATCATAAAATTGATAACAAGAATTGAATCATGCTCTTTTAATTAACCTTAACATGTTTTTACAAACTTTGCCAACTCGTGTTGGATGTTAACCATGTGTTTGACAATTTTAAGGAAAGTAGAAATTGATGGAACTGAATAAGAAGGAAAAGCTTATCTTTTATTTGGATTTATAAGATTGAAATGGAATGAAATGGGATGAAATTTTTGCATGTAATGTTGTTTGGTTGAGATGATAATAGAAATGAAGAGAAATTAAGTATTTAATAGACTAAAATATCTCTTGCTTTACTTTTTTTTGTCATTTCAGTCGATTTCCCTTCATATCTACCCATTTCATCCACAACAGGATGGAAACAATATCAGCTTAAATTTCTAGCCATTTTCATCTGCTTCATCCATTTTCATCCCTAACAAAAATAACTAAACGCACAAGGTTCATTCCATTTCCCTTTTCTTCCATTGGTTTCTCTCAATATTTATATATGCACTATATCATATTTTTTTGAATACTCTTTTTCTTTTTCTTTTTTTTATTTTATCTTTCTTGTCATGTGAATGAATTATGGAATTACACCTAACACAATCTTCTTGGGGGGTATACCCATCTTATTCTCTTTTGAGAACCTTTAGAGTCATCACTTTCTCAGTGCTTTTAACTTTGAGGAGTAAAAGAAGCCACGCATGCATGCATGCCTGATTTTTACATTTTGTCCTTTGGCGACATTATCAATTTTGTTTTCTTCTAATTCTTGATTGAACTTTCAAAAATAAAAATCAATAATGGCATGATTAGCATAATCCTTGTCTAGATCATCTCTCTCTCTCTCTCTCTCGACATTACAACCTCCAAAAGGCACCAATAAAAGCACAAATCAGCGTTTTTCTGCTTTTATCTTTTCCTACCAGACACTGACCAGAAAGAGCACATAGGCCTTTTTTTTTTCCAGAGCACACAGTATCTGACATGTCACTTCTGGGTGTAAAATTTTGTACTCTACCAAAGTCATATTCCCCTTGAACCATATCCTCTTCCCAAGTAACCAGTAAATGGAAAAGACTTGCCAAATATTCTGTGGTGATTGTAAAACCATCTGCCTTGTGCTATAAAAACTGAGAAGGTGTTGTATTGAGTTTACATTTGACTTAGATTCAAAATTTTAACTAGACTAAATCGAAAAGAACTCAATTCAATCTAGAATTATAAACTTGAAATCGATTTAAAGTGTCACTTAATAGCCATAAGCTTGAGAAAAGTTTGTTTTTTTTCAAATAAATATAACAGAAAAGACATGGAATCAAAAAACAAGGAAAAAAAAAGGAGAATGCATAAATCTAGTTTAAATATATAAAAAAAAAAGTCGTATTTTTTAAACCTTAATTTAATTCTTTTTTTAATATTATATTTGACATTTTTTAACAAAAAAATTTCATTATTTTGAAGAAATTATAAGTAATCCGTATTTTAAATAATATAAAAAATAAGTATTTACTTTCTTTTCCATAATTCAACATAATTTCCTATCTAAGTTAACATGCACGTGTTCTGTAACATAAATATAATAAAAATCGTGAACATATTTCTAAGGATGATCATGGTTAATGGGTTGCAAGTTTTGCCTCCTAATTGGGATGCATGCCAGTGCTATAAGCAAAAATTTGGGCGATTTACTTTTGGCATGCAAATAGCATATCTCACGAATTTTTTTTTTTTTTTAAGTGAGTTCTGATTCTCAATGTGCAATTCAACTGTTAACTGGTAATTCAGCTAACAGAGTGAAGTTGAACTTGGCATCTTTAATTCGTTTTTACAGACAAAGCTGTAGGATATTTGAACATGCTAAGCTATCCTATTGTCCAAGGAAGTCTAATTTTGCTGCGGACAAGTTTGCCGCTTTAATGCATGATGAAGAATGGAAGGATTGGTTTGTTTTTGTTACAAGCAAACAACTTGTAGGACTAATTGAACTTTTTGATTTTTTTAGCTATCTTAATTTGGCTTATGTAAATACATTCCCTTTGAGTTTATTATTTTTCTTGTTGTTATAAAAGACGAACAATGGTAAGAGCAAAGAGATATGATAAAGCACACACAAGATTTACGTGGAAAACCCAAATCGGAAAAAACCACGGCAGAGGCGAGAGAATTTACTATATGTCGATAATGGAGTACAAGAGAGAGAGAGTAACAAATTACAAATCAAAACTCTCTCATTTTCTCTCTCTCATACAAACCCTAACAAAACACATATTTATATGTGTATACAGTTAGCCGCAATAAAGGCCAAAATTATGTCTCTTAAATGTATAATGAATGAATAATAAATGTATAGTCAAATATTCATTCATTATACAAATATCAAAATTATGACTCCTAAATGTATAATGAATCAATAATAAATGTATAGTCAAATATTCATTCATTATACATTTGACTACGAAAAACGGCTACTGAAAACGAGTTACAAACTCCAACACTTGTAATAGACTGTGTATTAGACTTTAAGTCCATTTATATTAATATCTATCACTATCTATTCATTCAGTGAATACGTGTCATTCAACTCCAAAAATCATTCAATACGATGGGGCCAATTTTCCCACATATCGTACACAAGAAGAGGCAATTTTTCCATGTGTCATATACATCCATGTTTATCTCAGATTACCTCTAGCTCTATCTCTCTCTCCCATCTTCTCTCTGTCTCTCTCTTTCATCAGTAGTTTTTACCACTTCTGAAATATCCTAACCTTTTATGCAAGCTTTAAATTGCATTTGTGTATATATATATATATATATATTGATTGATTAAGTCATATATGAAACTGTGTTAATGAAATAACCTAAACTATAAGCTAATTAAATTTTCATTTTGATATATATTGATATGTGAAATAATTGTGAATGTGATTAACTAATAAATTGTATGTGATAGTATGATTTAATATTAGTAGTGTATTGTATTGTTTGTTTATGTGCAAGTTAAGTTCATCATTTTCATCAAAACAAATTAAATCTAAGCAAATATTTGAACCCAAATACAAAGCCTATGATTTTCATTAAACTAAGCTCAAGCCCATAAATTTAAAGCCTTTTCTTTCTCTTTTGCCACCTCAAAAGTCAAAAGTAAGTAAGATAATTGTACAACTTAAACCTTACAAAATTTCAAACCAAAAAAAAAAAAAAAAAACCAACATATACATTCACAAGTAAAACACAACAAATTCTCAATGAATCCTTACAAACAAATCTACCTAAAATCATCTTCAAGACTTTATCTTCTAGTTAAAGTCATACAAGGTAAGTTTTGCATATGTATATGATCATTTATTCATTTGTTTTATTCTCGAAGATGATACTCTATTTTAATGGGTTTTATAAGAGTTGAATGTGATATTGATGAGCTAAGTAGATCTTTAGAACTTAGATGAGTCTTTAGAGCTTGTGTTATACAAGTTGTTGTGGGTGCTTAATAGATAAGTAGGTTGATGAAGTTATGTGGTAGCTCAAAGTTGAAGTAGAAGTTGATGATGAGGGCAATTGTGGAGTTTATGTGTGTTTATTGTTGTTAAACGCATGTGATGATTGTATAAAAGTTAATAAAAGTGAAAATTTTGATATTTAAGTTTCAAAGCATATGTGATACCCCTCATATATAGGTTGTGGAACTCTAATCGCAGAGATGTCTTTTCGGTGTAATGGCTTGGAGTTTGTCAGAACTCTAAAGTTAAGCGTGCTCTAGGCAGAGCAATCCAAGGATGGGTGACCCCTTAGGAAGCACTGGCACCAAAAGAACAAAACCGTGCAGCATATGGCAAAAGTGGACAATACCTCAGTAGGTAGAGTTTCAAGTTGTTACATAGTGCCTCTTATATCCTGGTTGTGCCTGAGAGTGCACTAAAAAGGCCGGTATACTTGGCACCACGATCTCTGCCTAGGGTAACTTGAGGGTCTAGGGCCGCCCCTACCGATGTAGTAGAGCTTAGGGTGGCAAGTCATGACAAATGGTATCAAAACAGTGGTTCTACACCTGTGTAACGAAACCGACGGGAACATTAGTTCTATAAGCGGGGGAGTATGTGATACCCCACATATATAGGTTGTGGAACTCTAATGACAAAGGCACCTTTTCGGTGTAATGGTTTAGAGTTTATCAAAACTCCAAAGTTAAGCAGACTCTGGGTAGAGCAATTTCAGGATGGGTAACCCCCTAGGAAGCACTGACACCAAAAGGATAAAGCCGTGCGGTATGTGGCTAAAGCGGACAATACATCGGTGAGTAGAGTTTCGAGTCATTACACAGTGCCTTTGGTGTCCTGATTGTACTTAAAGGTGCACTGGGATGGCCAGTGTACCTAGCATCATGATTCCTGCGTTAAGTGGCCTGAGTGTTTAGGGGCGTCCTTTCCACTGCGGTGGAGCTTGGGGTGACAGGTCGTGACAGCACACATGCCCTATTTATCAAAGAAGAACACGAGGGACACAGAGGGTGATATTTTAGTTGTCTATCTCATTAAAGCCTTGAAATGATACAACTCGAGGAGAAACATGAGGGAAACACAGCCACATGTATCCAACCATGCTTCTCACTATGTGTTGATCGAAGAAGAAAATTGAGATAACATAAGTGGAACACGACCATGTGCATCTAGTCATACTTCTCTCTGAGTTCCTGAGGATTTGGCTTACATGTGATACACGGTTGCAACACAACTCCCTATATTAAAACGTGTTTCTTTTTGGATGTTGTTGTGCTTTGAATAATATGGAAACACAGGTGAAACACGGCATGTCCTATCTAGCTGTGTTTCTCTCCAAGCAAATTTCGCATACCGAAACGCAAGATTTGTATTTAACCTTGTTTTTAACTTCAAGGGAACACAGGGACATGCATGTCAGTGCACATCAAAAAAATATTTTTATTTCCAGAATTTTAAAATAAAGAAATGTATTACATATATGTGTGTGTAAATGTTAAATTATAAATTAATATGAGTTTTTATTTAAGTCTTGCATTGGATGAAGAACTTAGATTTGTTTGTCATTTAATATTCAGTTTTATATGAATTAAATTCTTTTCTTACAGATTCTTCTTCTTAGTTGAGTATACCTACTAGTCTTTTATAAGACATTTTAGGTACGTAATAACTTGATTGTTAGTTGATAGGTTAGGCATACTTGGATCAATTAATAACAAAGATGACATAAATATGTTTGAATTTGTTTGTGCATGTATTGTTCAATTTGGTCCAGGGAGCAGCAACCCTGTTGATGATGTTAATATGGTAGTTAGGCGCTTAAGCCACCTCTTGTCATGATGCATTGACTCTTTGCAAGTGGCTCAGCGGATAGCCGATAGGGCTAACGATATTAGTATAACGTTTACTTATTCTTAAAGGGAAATAATTGGATTTATGGGACTGGTTGAACTAAGTGATATTATGGATTAAGTTAAGTAAAGATTGGAAATGAATGGGAACCTTAAAGGATGCTACTATTCTTTTTTGGTTAGATATAAGAGTTATAGGTACTCATACTACCTATATCAACCCGCTGAGCAGTTGCTGTTACTCAGAAGTCAGAACCCTCGGGTTCCCTATAGCTTGGCTTCGAAGTTTGAATACTCCTATGTTGATTTGATGAACTTAGTTAACGATTAATAACTCAATGTTTGTTGCATTTGCATTAGATTAAGCTTGTATGCCACAATGTATTTATTTATGTTACTTATGTGTTGGGCCTTTGACTCATGTTTTTCCATTACAAGTGTTGATGAGGACGAGTTCTCTGATAAGTTAGGTTATGAGACAGATTTTAAGGATTTTATAGATGAATAGGATGACTAGAAATCCTAAACATAATGACATATGTTTTTATAATAGATTAGTAAAAGATGTTTTATCAATAATGTAATAATTATTAAGGATCTTTTCAAGCTTGTAAGTACTTTTTTTTATAAGCTTATGTTTTGTAATATGTGTGTGTGTGTGTGTGTGTGTGCACGTGCGTGTTAAGTCATTTATCATGTTAATGAAAGGATAGCAAAGCTTTATAATAGTATATATGGTACTTATCCTAATGATAAGTTTTTGAAATGATTCTTATAACATGTTTAGACAAATAATCAATATAAACTCTTTCTTTACAAACAACTTCACATGTAATCCTTTGGGATTATATGTGGCTGGTGACTAGATATGTCTGGTTTTAAATATGGGTTCTATCGATGATACGTTATATGGCTTGACGGGTTTCTAAGACTCTAAGAATCTTGGTATGGATGGATAGATTTACCACGACTCATTGATTAAGTAATCCTAAAAACCTCGATATAAAGATCTCAACCCTTTAGGAAATACCGACCAAGAACCTTGATATAAACAAAGAACGCAACAAGAATAGCAAATTCTTGAAGCATTCGCAAGCTCTCGAAAGAACTAAAGAGAAAATTACTCTCTCAAAAAATTTCAATATCAATGTTATGTGTGCCAAATAAACCTTTACATCCCATATTTATAGTCTTTTTAGATTAAAAAAAAGATAAATAAAAATAACACAAAATAAAACACAAAGGCTTGGTACAAGAGAAAGGCTGGCAACTTAAGGTTTGAAGGCTGGAGGTGTTAGGATGAAGGCCAGCGGTATTGATTGTGAAGGCTGCTAGCATTGATTGAAGGCCAGTGGCATTAGGGCCAAAGGTGCTAGCTTTAGGCTAGCTTTAATTCTGCTATTCCTTAGCATTGTTCGATATAATGAAGTTGCTCGAATCTTTGCCATTTCGTTCTACAATGCTAAATAGCTTCATTTCTCCTTTCACAAATGATTTAATGTGCTCTACTCGATCCTCCATAAAGTTCTTGCAGTAACAATTTAACTCATCTCGAAGTTTCTTAACTTGGTTTCACGTGATCATGCCTGTTATTACTTGAACTCATTGGGGCAAGCTCGGCGCAGGTAAGTCTTCATCATTTTCTCTCTTCTTGAAAGAATCTGTCCTTGAATAAGCTTTATCAACATCAAAAGTACTTAAGTCAGAAACATTAATGTAGCACTCACATTGCACTCATCTAGTAAGTCTAATTTATAGGCATTGTGGTTGATCTTCTCAACCACTTGAAATGGCCCATCTCTTTGAGGCTCCAACTTTGACTTCCTTTGAGATGAGAATCTCTCATTTCTTAAGTGTACCCACACCCAATCACCAGTTCAAAAGTGACTTTCTTTCAGTTTTTTTTCCCTATTGAGTATATTGTTCGTTCCTCTTTTTAATCTATTATCATACTTGCTCATGCAATTTCTCTACAGCTTTTGCCTTTTTCTTCCTGTCCAAAGTAGTTCTTTTAGCAACAGGAAAAGGTAATAAGTCTAAAGGCATTAGTGGACCGCAAACAACCTCAAATGATGAAAAACCTATAATAAAGTGAACAATGCAATCACATGCAAAGTCAAAAAATGGCAAACTTTCCTCCCAAGACTTCAATTTCTTTTGAATCACAACTTACAACAAGGTCATCATTATCCTATTCACCACCTCAGTTTGTTCATCAATTTGTAGATAAGAGGTAATAGAGAATAACAATTTATTGCCCATTTTGCTCCACAAAACTCGCTAGAAATGGCTCAAAAATTTGACATCCCCACCACTTACAATGCTCTTAGGAATGTCATGTAACCTGACAATCTCCTTAAAGAACAAGTCAGCAATATGAGATGCATTATCAATCTTTGAGAATTGATCCATAACCACAAATGTGGAATCACAATCCTTCTTAGACCTAGGTAAACCCATAACAAAATCCATAGAGATATCATTCCAAGGTTCACTAGGGATAGGTAAAGGGGTATATAAACCATGAGTCATCACCCTAGATTTGGCCTTCTTGTAAGTCACACAACAACCATAAATTCTCTCTACATCCCTTCTCATGTGAGGCCAATAAAAATGCTCAATCAATATATCTAGAGTTTTTGTCATACTAAAATGCCCCATCAAACCTCCATTGTAAGACTCTTTAATAAGCAACTCCCTCATAGAACATTGAGGCACACACAATCCCCCCTCAAAATAAAAAATCCTCTTACCTATAAAATATGTTCAAAGCCTAACAATTTTGCATTAAGAGTTAAGAGAATGACATACTTGGCGACAAAGCATTAGCAACCACATTCTCCTTACCTTGCTTGTAGGAGATAACATAGGGAAAAGCCTCAATGAACTCCATCCAGCGGGCATATCTCCAGTTTAACTTTCCTTGCCCCTTTAAGTGCTTTAGTGATTCGTGATCAGTGTGGATCGTAAACTTCTTTGGCCATAAGTAATGTTGCCAAGTCTCCAAAGCCCTCACCAATGCATAGAGCTCCTTATCATACGTAGGGTAACTCAGAGGTGCTCCATTCAACTTTTCACTAAAGTAGGCTTTTGGCTTGCCCTCTTGCATTAATATAACTCTAATGCCAATGCCAGATGCATCGCATTCAATCTCGAAGGTCCTAGAAAAGTCAGGCAAAGACAACAAAAGGCGCATAACACAATTTATCCTTTAGTAAATCAATAGCTTTCTCCTTTGCCTCTCCCCACCTAAAGCTAACAGACTTCTTCACAACCTCAGTTAATGGCTGCTAGAGTATTAAATTATTTCACAAAGCACCTATAAATTACTAAGGCCTGGAAACTTCTCACCTTAATGATGCTAGTTGAAAAGGCCAATTTTTTATTGCCTTAATCTTCTCTTCGTCTACTTCTATGCTATTAGCACTAAAAACATAGCCTAAAAAGACTACTTTATCTAGGAAAAAAGAACACTTATTTAGATTAACATATAAATGCTCCTTTTTCAACATAGTAAGTACACTCTTCAGATGATTTACATGGTCGTCCAGATTCATGTTGTAAATCAAAATATCATCAAAGTATACAACAATAAAGTTTCTTATAAAAGGATAAATAACATCATTCATCAACCTCATGAATGTCCTAGGTACACTAGGTAGTCCAAAGGGCATAACTTCCCACTCATAAAGCCCTAATTTAGTTTTAAAAGCAGTTTTCCACTCATCACCTTCTTTCATTCGAATCTAATGGTAAACCCTTTTAAGATCAATTTTTGAAAAAAGACAAGGACCATGTAGCTCATGAAACATATCATCTAACCTAGGGATAGGATGACGATAATTTATCGTAATTTTATTGATAGCTCTACAATCTACACACATTGTCTAGGTCCTGTCTTTCTTAGACATAAGAAAGACTGGCATAGGACAAGGGCTCATGCTCTCATGACCTAATCCCTTTTCCAGTAACTACTCTACTTGCCTTTGTATCTCATTGGTCTCTTCAGGACTACTCCTATATGTAGGCTAGTTTAGGATGGAAGCTCCTGGCATGAAGTCAATTTGATGTTCTATGCCTCTAATTGGTGGCAACCCTCTAGGAATCTCTTCAAGAAATAGGTCTTCATACTCTTGCAAAAGAGACACCATAGAACTAGGAAGAGAAGAGTTAAGATCGTTAGTAGAAATCAATGCCTCCTTGTACATAAGTACAATTAAAGGCCTTTTCTCACTCACAATAGTCATGATCTCACTCTTAGTAGCAAAACAACTCGATTGCTTTTTCTTCTCACTTTCTCCTTTTTTCTCTAAGGCCCCTTTGTTTCTTCTCTCTATCACTCGTGTATCATCCTCACCAGCTTGCTTATTTTCTCTCTTTTTCTCACTGGTTCTCAACATCTCATCTTCCTGTCTTAACTTCTCTTGATCCTCCTGTACTTGTTGTGGTGTCAAATGTTTCAAATGGAATATATTATCACCCTATTGCACAATAGATCTATTTGAACGCCCTTCATGAGAAGCATCTATCAAACTGCTAAAGTCTGCCAAACAAAATATGACAAGCATTTATGGGTACTACGTCACACATCACTTCATCATTGTAGTTTCCCAAAGCGAATGATAACTACACCTGCTTATTTACCCTTACCCTCACCTCTCTTGGCTCTGATACCAATCTAATGCGTGCTCGGAACAGCTTGATGGATTTCTAGGACTCTAAGAATCTCAGTATGGATGGTTGGAAGAACTACGACCCATTGGTTGAGTAATCTTAAGAACCTCGATATAGAGATATCGACTATTTAGGAAATACCGACTAAGAATCTTGTATAAATAAAGAACGCAACAAGAATAGTAAATTCTTGAATAATTCACAAGCTCTTGAAAGAGCTAAAGAGAAGAATTACTTTCTCTCAAAAGATTTCAATATCAATGTAATTTTTGCCAAACAAACCTTTTTTTCAGATAAAAAAAAGACAAATAAAAATTACATAAAGTAAAACACAAAGGCTTGGCGTAGGAGAAAGGCTAGTTGTAAGCTGGCAACTTAAGGTTTGAAGCCCGAAGGCATTGGGATGAAGGCCGGTAGCACTGGGGCCAAAGTTACCAGCTTTGGGTAGGCTTTAATTTTGCTATTCCTCAGCGCCATCCGATATCACAAAGTTGCTCGAATCTTCGCCATTTTGTTTCATAATGTTGAGCAACTTCATTTCTCCTTCCACATCAATTTAATGTGCTTCACTCGATCCTCCATGAAGTTCTTGCAATAACAATTTAACTAATCCCGAAGTTTCTTAGCTCGTTTTTGCATGATCATGCCTCTAGTTACTTAAACTCGTTGTGGTGAGCTCAACATAGGCAAGACTTCATTAGTTAGTCTCTTACAACTTCCCTCTAACCCCCTCTCTCTCTGTATATTACATTCTCGCTCTCTTTCCTAATCTCCATCCGTTATTCCAAGGTAAATGATTCTTTCTCTTTCTTAAATTTTGCTTTTTTTCCTTAAAGATTTTTCCTTTTTTCTTTTTCTTAAAGGTCTAGTGTCAAGAACAACTCAATAACTACATTTACAGAAGTTTTTCCTTCTTTCTTATATTGAATGCACCATTTCTCACATTTTATGCAATTTTCTTGGTACAATTTTTAGGTGTTTTGGTAGTTTCTTCGCTTTAAATCACAAGTGGTTTAATTCACAAGTGATTTTTAATTTTTTTTTTAAGTTAGGATAACATTAACTAGGGAAGTCTCGTGAGGCAGGTCGAGTTAACTCACTCACTCTCTCTCTCTCTCTCTCCTCTGAGTTTTAAATATAATTATTAGGATTATATTGTTGTAATCAATTCTTGATTTTGATGGATGTTATGATATGTTTGTTTTTTAGGGTATCAATGTCGGTTTCATGTCGTCTTAAGGGGTAGTTTGTATGCTTGATAGTAGTTGTCTAATTAATTGATAAGACAAACTTAGTTTTGGTTTTAAATACTGATGTGTTTTGATTTAGTTTCGATTCTTCTATTTTTTACATTATGTGTTGTTAATATTGTATTAGAAAAATCAGTTGTTAATATTGTATTAGAAAAATCAATAAGGCATAGATATTGATGAATTCTGAATTTATGGAGTTCAAATGTTAAATTGTATTTGAATCTTCAAATTAATGGCTACTTAACTTTACTTTGGTGTGTAGAAAACTGAAATTGTTTCTTCTGTTTTGACATTATGAGTTGGAATATTGTATTGAAAGAATAACATATACGTGTTGTTTGTCTAATTAATGTATTACATAAATCAATAAGTCACACTCGCTTTAGGTTTTGAATATTGATGAGTTCTGATTTTGTGGAGTTAGAATGTTAAAATTCTTTTTGAATCTTCAAATTAATGGCAACTTTCCTCTTGTGTGCGAAAAATTGAATTATGTTCTTCTATTTTCATATTATGTGTTGTAAATATTGTACTGAATGCTTTTACACGTGGAGTTTTTTGGATGCTTGATCCTTACTTTTCATTTTCTTCTTATTAAATAAAACAAATCATTTTTGCCTCCATTGATAATTAATATTATTTTACTCTTCTAAAATAAGATGTTTTATTCACTTTGATTTATAGTTACAAAGTGGTTTTGATTTTTTTGCCACATACCATGAACCATTTTTATGCATTTGATGCTTTTTTGCTTCAATTCATAAGTGCTTTCTATTTCTTTTGCCAAGAAAGTATTGTTACCTTAATCACACTCTGACAAGGAAGGATTTTTAGGTAAGTTGTGAATCTTATTTAAAGACTTTTCATGCTTTTATAATTTTTACTGTGTGTTGATGTTTGTCATTGTCATTCTGTTCTTTATGAAAGGTTGATTAAATTCCTTTTTTCCTAAGAATCAATGATCTATCATTTGGTAGATTTGCTAACGTGGTTGTTTTCTATGTTATTTAGGTGAAAAAAAGAAAGGTTTAAATATCTTAGTGTTGTGTTTTAGATGAGTGTTACAAAAGAACAAGATTTAGGATTTTTTATTGTCTTTTGCAATAAATACACAACATATTCACATTATCACGTTTTAGAAAATTATAACCTGCCATCTACCAAGTCCAAAATTGCTTCAATATGTAATAACAAGTGTAGCATAGATGCTTCGGTACTTATTAATTCTTTAACCAAATGATTAACTTTTCTAATATAGAATTTCCTATGTCCCTAAAATGTAAAGTCTCCATATATGTATTGATAGTGTCGTAATTCTATGGCATGTCATATTAATTTATTGTATTAAATTTTGTTTTTCCAAGGTCTGCAGCCCATGAAAAGCATCATTATTGGAATCTCAAAAGAAAAAGTCCAGCATTACCCAAGAAGAAACCATTACAAACACCTCAATTTGTTTTGATGAAGGTACAACTTTTTTATAGGTTCTACAGATATATTTTTTAATTAGTTATGCTTATAGTTTTTTCCCATAGCCATGATGTCAATCTATACAATTTGTTGTTGATTAGTTACTTTTAAGTGATAAAGTTCGAGTTTTTCTTCTCGGATTTTTTATGCAAAAAGAGTGAGTGACTAAATTGGATATAAAGATGGTTCTTTGTGAGTTATTCTAATAAAAGGACATAGAGATATATTATGTTTAAATTGCATTTATATTGTTTGTGTTATTTAATTAAAAGACAAAATTTTGAGTAGACTGGTCAAAATGCAGAACCTTCAATAGTATTGCATAGTTAATGTGATCTTAGTTTACTTTTATTTTTATATATCTTTTAAGTTTCAAACTTTTGTTAAGGTTTAGCTTTACCAAGGATTTTTTTTTATCTTTATTCGTTTTGAATGTTAGTTGGTTCTCAAATAATGAAGAAATATGCCCCCTTTTACTATTTTAAATAATTCCATATTTCATTTTTGTTTTAAGTTTAAAGTTGTTATGACTTTATTTTTAAATATAGAGTTTTTTTTTTTCTTGCTCTTCTCGATGGTTGTTTATATTTTTTTCCTTAGAAAGGTTAATCCTGAAATCGTTGTCACTAGGCTCTTTAAAGTTTAATGATGAAAAAATATGTACAACTAGATAACAAATTTTTTAACAAAGCATGTGTCAATTTTATTCTTTTTTTTTAAATGTTTGATTTATGTTCTACTTCTATTCTTTTGTTCTCACACGTAGCAGTTTGTTCAACAACCATGCAGCTAGAGTTGAAGAAGAGTAATGGGAGAGAAATTTTTCATTTCACACTTGAGATATATTTGATCTTGATTTGGAATGTGGTGTAATATAAATTTTGGTTTTTGGTTTAATTTTATGCTTTTATAAACTTTCAACTTTTGCTAGCTTTACAGTTTTATTAATTAATTTATTTATTTTTGCACATTGAATATGACGGATATGAACATTGTATTGTGATATGGTAATGTTATCTCTTTCATCTTAAGCATTAAAAAATAGATTTGCAATGAATATATATTTTATCATTAAGCTTAAAAATCTAACTTTGATAATTGAATGTGCAATATATGATGTCCTAATTTGAAATAATATGTGCATTAACTTAATCCTTCATATCCCATTTTAATTGAGATGCAAATACATCTAATTTTTTATAAATATTTTTATCATATGTGCAAAATCTACATGGAATAATCACCCTTTAGATGAAACAATGAAGCCATTTTTTTAATATGCTTTTGATATCAATTACTTTTAATTTAGAGTTTGGTTTTGGATAGATTCATCTTACAAAAATTAATGAATATACATACTAATAATTTCAAAATCTTTCAAGTTGTTCGTGTAAACCTAAAATTAATATATGATAAATATAAAAAGTAATATTATACAATTTTATTTTATTTTTACACATGCAACGCGAGTACATCGTTTGCTAGTATTTTCTTAAAAAAAAAAAAAACTAAAGCGAAACATGGTAGCTAGATTCACTGGAACAGAATAAGGCTGGAAAGAAATTGCAATTTCTTATTTTATTAGTAAGGATATTTTTGAAATAAATTATACTTTTTTGTCAAGAATAATCATTTATCCAGTAAATGGAAAAAATAAAAAAATTTTATTTATTCTGTGTTACATGAAATAAACATTTTTTTGATAGAATTTTTTTAAACTAAACAAAAAATTAACATTTCATGATAATAAAGGTGGAATATTAATTCTACCCAATTGAACCAAACCTATAAAGTTGTAAAAGTAGTCCCAATGGAATGGTAATTTTGCCCCTAATTCTTATGTCTTGGTAAAACAGAAGCATGTGCAATTCTCATGTGAAGAGGCTTCAGCAAGTTATACAGGCTATGGCATTCAAGGTCCGCACTGCATTCATTGTAATGCATAATAACAATTATGAGCAGCCAATGAATGTAACCTGGTGTTGACTGTTGAGCGGAACCGGAATTGGTTATAGCCTTGAGTTATTTAAATAGTAGAGTAAATTTGCACAATGTCCTAGATTAAACCCTTTGACTTGCTTCCTGAAGTTGAACCAATCATTTTCACATGCTACGCTTAAGCATCAAACATTTGCATCCTTTCCCAATATAGTTATTAATTTCTCGGTCGATGCCTCAGCTTTTAGCTACATTTCATGACGATGGCACAAAATTAAGAAATGATTGTAAATCTTATAATAAAATAAAAAAAATATATGAATTTCAATATATCATTCAAATTTCTTATTATTCAACCAGCGTATGACCCCTCGCAATATGTATATTAAGATAAGAACATAAGTTCAACAATTTTTTTTTTCCTAAAATAGGTTTATTTGAAGATTTATACTGGTAAATTATTTGTGGTATGGTGAATATTGTAGCAACATTAAATTTAAATTATTATGTGTAAATATAAATATTCATAAACTGATAATATAAATATTCATAAACTGAAAAAATTAAGAAATCAAAAGTGACTCAAAATTTTATCATAAAGATGACTAATATTCGTGTTTTGAGCTTTTGAAGGATTGGTTTTACATACAAACTTCTGAACAAACCTTAAAATGTAGAGGCAAGCCACTTTTTCTAAATCCCCTCTCCTTTATTATCTACCATAAAGATTTACCGCTACCACTTTTGGTGACATCAGATCCGAGTCTTTTCTGTTATTTCTATCAGCATGAATCCATCAGTATCATGTTTTTACTTTCTCAAGTATACGCTTAGTAGTTTGAAACAAAGGTAATTAGGCAATTAGCTAATGATATTAGTTTCTTAATAATAGTAAAACAAGTGGGATTTTTTTTTTTTTGGTTTTCTTGTTTGTTATTAATTTATCACTTTCGTGATATTTTCTTTCCTTCTCCTTGTATAATTTATGTTAAAGGAATAATTGGACTCTTAGTTATAAAAAGAATGGGCCATTTCGGATAAGTTGTCATACTATGTTTCTTTAATTGATTTGTTAGGTACCTTTGATTCATTGGAAAGAAATAATAATTTATTATTTTATAATTAGGAATATTTTTAAAATAACACATATTTTTTTATTAGAAATAGTTGTTTCTCTAATAAAGGAAAAGAATAGGGATTCATTTTATATCTCACATCATATGGAATACATATCCTTTTTTTTTCTAATGGAATAGATATTTTTTTTTATAGATTTTCGTACAAGTCAAATTAAAAAATAGATATTGTACAGTGATAAAGCTAAAATACTGATTCAATTCTATTGAATCAAAGTGTTGTGTATGTTTAAATATTAATGTACTTATTTTACTATAATCTATTTCAGTATTCGGGAAAAGACAAACATTGCAGAATACGATTTTTTTGAAGTAATATCGTCCGAGATTTCACAACATAAATTTGAACTTCCGAACTTGTGCGAGTCTGTTGCTACCACATTCAATGATGTTGGATAAAAGTTTAGTCGTATTTTCCTTAACTAGCAGAGGTTTAAACGCAACTAAAGTTAAGTTTTTTTTTTTTTTTTAATAATTAAAAAGCGTTGATCGACGTTCTTCATATTTCTTAAAAGGTATATTTTGAGGAAAGTAATTAAAGTCACATAAAATCTTATTAAATTGATATAATAGAATAGATTAATGCTTGATAAAGTAGAAGAAGATAATATATATATATATATATATAAATAGATAGTAGATAGATGACATAAAATGCTGATTACAGAGATAAAACGAGGTACAAAATGAATATTCCAATATTCTGTGTTCAGAAAAATAGAGTAAAAAAAAGTCTCTTATTGGCTTAATATAATAGTTATCAAACGTAAATGTGGATTAATTTCTATTACACTTTATGATGAAAATACAAATATACGTTCTTAGTTTTATTCTATATGCTCTATCTTTCAAAATTTAAAATAACACACACATAATATACATCTAAATTAGTTTATAATCATTAAATAGTGTGTCAATGTATAGGATTGATAAAGTATGAGATTTTATCTACATTCTAAGTACATATATGCTTTCAAATTCTAAAGCTAAAACTTACTTGTGGCACCCTATTAAACCACCATAGAATTTATACTCTATAAAATTTATAGAATATAAGGAACCCTTAAAACTTGCAAACTTTTCTATTGCCCTTTCATAATATTCTCCTAATTTTTGAATGCATGACCATGTTAATGTTTCTATAATCCTTTGAAAGTTCTATATAAGATTTAGTCGGCATTTATAACCACACACTTTTACCTCAATGAAGGATATTTTTTTTCACTTTTCAACTTTGCACTTATACTTCAAAATGCAAACTATAATACCAATGGTATAGTTAATGGCTTAAGATTACTCAGCCTTCTACTATAGTATTTATCTTTATTTTCTATGGTTTGTTTTACTTTTTGGTGGCAAAATTTAGAATTTGAAAGTAAAAATATAGTTTTTTTTTTTTAACTCATTACTATTATTTAATAATTTTTACAAGATAGATAAGAGGTATTTTATATGCTTTATGGTATAGATTTTAAGGTGAGAACAAGACAATATAAATATGTCGTATCCTACCCTATGGAGAGTTTTGCTCTAAAAAATTACTCATAGAACCTATCTATTAATCTTTAATATTTACTTGAAACCAATCCAATCAAAGCATGATTTAAAGGGTATATTAAGATTATTCAACCACCCTTAAACCATGTCATTTTTTTTTTCATTTTGTTATGTTTTATTATGATACATAAAGACAAAATAGTAAATGGAATCTAAAAACGCATCCTTCAAGGTTTAAACACTATTATAAAAGATAAGATTTAACCTGGATTAGCTAAACATAAGGACATTTGCAGTTTATCCAAACTAGAAAAGAGCCAATGCCATGATAAAACTTGAAATATAAGCATAATACAAATGCAACTAAATGAAATTTATCCAATAGATTAGATTATACTCATAAAGTATAATATTTTTTTTAGATGAATTTCATAGTTTGGTATTTGAACTTAACCCATTATTGCAATTAAATAATTAATTTTTTTTTTGCTAGAATTAAATATATTTGAAATTTAAAAGCATTATTTTATTACCTACAAGAGAACTTGGATTAAGTAATTAATCGTAAAAAATAGCAAATTTCAAGCAGTCTATTATATAATTTGACAAAATTTAGATTATTAATTATAAAAATAGAAAAAACTTGGTAGCAAATTGACATTATGAATCTCATATTGTTAATTCCAAAAAATGATAAGGTTGAGATGCCAAATATGCCCGTATTGCATTAAACATTTACAAATAATGCTTAATCAAATACATAACATTGAAATCAAAATCCGACACAAATAACCTTTAAAAGAGGGAGGGGGAATGGGGGATCGGAAGCTACAATATCACCAAAAGTTCTACGTCGGCTTCTTCAATTTTTTTAATTTCCTATCACTTAATACATCTCATTATCATTCTCCAAAGTCTACATTCTCACGTCACAATTAGTTTAACGGTATGCAAATTGGGAATCTATATGAAAAACACATTAATTACAAGTTAGGCAAGAAAATATATCAAAGCGTATAATAAGGA
This sequence comes from Combretum micranthum, assembly GCA_024138025.1. NCBI lineage: Eukaryota > Viridiplantae > Streptophyta > Magnoliopsida > Myrtales > Combretaceae > Combretum > Combretum micranthum. The sequence goes on from JAMXBD010002244.1 coordinate 217,506, forward strand.
TGACTGAAGAAAAAAAAAAAAGGAAAAAAAAAAGCCAATAACAGTGACGGTCCTCGACTTTGTCAGATTTTATGGTATAAAGACTCGCCCACTTCCTCACGTGGAATAAAGGGAGAATGAAATTTCAATTTAAAGAAAATATAATAAAGTTGTAACTTCTATTATAATGATTATTTAGTATAAAATATAAAACAAATAATTATTAGAGTAAAAAATAAAATATCTATAATACAAAGGTGATATTTTTAAGATAGACGTATTTATGATAAAGTTAAAAACTAAATCATTAAATACAATTCATGAAGCTAGAGAGATGAATAACTATCAATATCAAGTGAAGGAGATGTAAATATTTAATTTTTAGAGAGTTAAAATATGAATAGATATAAATTGAATTTTTTCGTTCTTTTTGGGGGATGGGATAGTGACCGATATTAACAAGTTATAGTTATGGCATATATGAGACGCAACAATAGATTGAAGCAATAGGGTTAATGACAAATATAGTTTCTGAATTTTTGTAAAAAGAACAATTAGATACCTAAAATTTGATTTTGAATAATATGATACATAAATAAATTTTTTATTGGTTTTTTTTCATACCTAAAGTTTGGTTTTGATAATTTTGATACATGAACAAAGTTTTCATTAATTTTTTTTATACTTGAAAAAATGAAATGAGATATGAAAAAGGTCCATGAAATGTTTGTCGAGATACCAAAATTATTAAAATCAAACTTTATATATGAAAAAAGTCAATAAAAATTTTGTTCATCAAATTATTCAAAACCAAACTTTAGGTATCTAATTGTTATTTTTACAAAAATTTAGTAACCATTTTTATCATTATTCCGGAAGCATAGGCTATGCTGGTGGTAGCTGAAACTAATGTTGATCCCCTTTTTTTTTTTTTTTTCTAATCTGTACTGACGCCTCATTAAGTATGCAATAATTGGAATATTTAAAGTTCATGCTTGTAAATGCTAATTTTAGCAAATAAGTTTATGTTGCATACACCTCATGTAGAGATGGGCACGGTTCCGATTCCTAGTTTCAGTTTTGAAATTATAGAATCACTTTTTTTTTCAAATAAAAATAAATAAATGAATGAATAATTTTTAATTTTTAATAAAATAAATTTTAAACTCAAAATAACTTTTGGAAATAAAATTGTTAAATTATTTAACTAAATTTTTTAAAAAATTTGTTTAGAATACACATTTATTTATATATAAACATATACAATATCAATTGTAGTTAGTAATATGAGATTGCAAAATATTTTAGCAAGTAAAAAAAACTACAATGCATAAAATAGTCTCATCTTATTAAGGAAATGAATTTTTCTTTTAGGATAAATTTATTTAAACTAATTATATATGATTTTAAGCTATGTTTATTTGTGTTATTGATAATAACATATTAAATATTGTGAATAAGTAATAAATTTTACTATTTATATGTAATAATTTAAATATTAATAATTATATATTTAATATTATTTTTTCCTTTTTTTTTCAATGAATAGGGTAGAACCGTCGTAACCACTAGTAGGCCAAAGAATTGTCTAGGAACTGTGAAACTAGCAGTTTCATAATCGGTTCTAAAACTGGTCAACGAGTCCGATTCAGATTTAGTTCCTGCTTTGAAACCAAACAGTGCCTATGTTTATCCTTACGTAGTCGAACCATGTATGTAAGATTTATTCATGTTGTTCAAGGGGAAAAAAAACAACAAAAGTTTATATTTGTAAAACTCTATTGGCTTGTTCACTTCGCTGAATGAATAAGGCTGTAATGGAATTCCTATTATGGAGGAATGCAATAGAGCTGTAATAGGATTTTTTAATTAATTTTTTTTAAATAGTGGTATTTTGAAAAAAAAGAAAGTTTCAGCATTGAATTGATATTTATAGGTTTGAATAAAGAATGGATATTCAATGTTTTGTGTAATAGGGATTCATTGTGGAATCGCTATTAGGTAAACTAAATGTCGTAATAGTTATTTGTAAGGAATAAGGCTGTAATGGAATTGCAATTACAGTAAAGTGAATAAGTAGTATAACTAACTTATTGTCGGATTTTGCCTTAAAATAAAGGAAATTTCTATGGTCCATTTATGAAACTGTATCATCAGTATTATTAAAATTAGATTGACTGTAAAAGAAATTAGTGTAAAAAAAAATTTAAAGGTTCGATCATACTTTTTATTAATATAAATGACCGATCTCGTTAGAACCGCTGTGAGACCGTGAAATTTTTTAAAAGATATTCCAGGTAACAAAAGACCAAGAAGAACTGAAAAACGTAGATTTTGAGTGTTGGTGCGATAAGCCGACAAATATGTGGTCCTAGTTTGCAAACCGAAATACCATACCCTATAAACGTGTAAATAACTAAACCATGTTCTGTGTCCCCAACGCTAACAAAGTGGAGCTTGTCGATCATGATATAATTGTTAAGTAGACTGTAGATTGAATGACATGAATGGACCTTCTTGAATGATTTTACATGTTATCTTTATCTTGTCTTGCTCTTTTGTCAGCTGTCACAACAGATGGATGAAAATGGACGCAGGTCCATCTTACACTATTGCAGAAATGAGACAAACAAATTAAAGGTGTAGAAATCCCAACAAAACATATACAGTACCTTTTTTCTTATTTAGTAAGTGCACGGTCATGTTCCTTAATCCGCACAATGTCGGTTCGGTTCTTGATTTGGTTTTTAAGACACATTGAAAATGATTTGTAGTGAGAAGATATCATGATGAGGGTCAAGAAGCATTGGGCTGTTTTTCTGTGGTTACAAGAGACGAACGGCCCTTCCCATCATATCAACAGCAACTTTGCCTTGTGATGTATCTATGAGCACGAAAATTTTTGGTGATTTAGATACATCACTAGTTGATCTAGCAAAGTCTTTTGTTCAGTTAAGTAATTCCAGTTTAGGGAAAAATAAGAGGTTCCGTAACCAAATAACTTATTTGACCCATTATTGGTCATGTGAAGATCTAACGATTAAGTTGTCCTCAAATTGATTACGTCTTCACTTTATATCTAGACACTAATATTTTGATAGATAATTTTGACTTAAAAGGCTGGACAAATTCAGCCCTCCTATCAGAACATGGATTAGCCCAATAGCCCATAAATAAAAAAATTGATCTTTAGAATAAAAAAATTATGTGATGAAAAATTAATAAAACATATTAATTTCTATAAAATCAATATACTATAATTATTGATGAAAAATTTATGTTTAGAAAA